>OX451213.1:1337098-1568801 GCA_949628255.1 Macrophya alboannulata
AGGAATTTCTGAAATTTTTAAGTCGAAAAATTGCTCCTGGTATCAGGAGAACATCTGACCCGAGGAGGTGTGCTGAAATTTTTGGCGGGAAAACCCCCTGACTGTATGTCTAAGCAAGCATGTATGTGTCTCTCTCTCTCTCTCTCTCTGCATGTCTCATTCGCTTACAAAATTAAGAATTTTCTGAAATTTGAAGACGAAAAATTGCTCCTGGTATCAGGAGAACATCTGACCCGAGGAGGTGTGCTGAAATTTTTGGCGGGAAAACCCCCTGACTGTATGTCTAAGCAAGCATGTATGTGTCTCTCGCTCTCTCTCTCTGCATGTCTCTCTCGCTTACAAAATAAGGAATTTCTGAAATTTTTAAGTCGAAAAATTGCTCCTGGTATCAGGAGAACATCTGACCCGAGGAGGTGTGCTGAAATTTTTGGCGGGAAAACCCCCTGACTGTATGTCTAAGCAAGCATGTATGTGTCTCTCTCTCTCTCTCTCTGCATGTCTCATTCGCTTACAAAATTAAGAATTTTCTGAAATTTTAAGTCAAAAATTGCTCCTGGTATCAGGAGAACATCTGACCCGAGGAGGTGTGCTGAAATTTTTGGCGGAAAAAATCGGGCGCCTTATGGTATGCACCCCGACTCGCCTTCGTGTAATATGACTTGAGGTTGCATATCATTAGGCGCGCCAAATTTTTCGAATTAAAATTTCTGTCAGTCCAAGAAGTGCGCCATGTATTCTTACGATTCGTAAAATTCGCTTACCTTATTTAATATCCTAAATATAGAGTCGAAGGAAGGGGAGAATGGAAAATGACGAAGTCATTATTTATAAGTATATTTGTTTATTTATTTATTCTAATTCCAATAATACATGTAGTATAAAGCTAGTAATAACTAAGGAGCATTGCAAGCTTACAGAAGAGGATCAACCTCTCTTTCGTAGGTTTGGAGTAATACAAAAAGACTTATACTAAAAACTTAATAACTAACTTAAAACTAGTGTAACTTAAAACTATATGTATGTGGGAATTTATTGCTGCAGCATCAATACAATGTAGACACATTGTATTGATTGGCATTGGCAACGTTATGTACAATTTGTAATTATTTCTTATGAATAAATAGACTGTACATACCTATGTATACGCATCTTAAATTAAAGAGTACATTTTTATTTGCTTAACGCTATACAAGTTCTTATAGTATAAACCACATTTTGTCGGACAGATATCTCTAAAACCACAATAATACTTTAAATTAATCCCTGTTGCGATAAATCATACAAAGGTATAATTAAATTATTTGCATATTGGTCTTGTTTCGAAAAGCGGGCTGTTTATTCCAATTTTTCACGCCGCAATACTAATAGAGCATGAAATAATTATTTTCAATACGGTTTTTGTTGACAATAATAATCCAACAATGTAATTTGTTACTCTAACATTTCATGCTGCTGAAATATATTAATGACGCTCTCTTGGATGGATCTCTGAAGAATCTATTTTCCGTTCATATTTATATCATAAGTGTGTACGTTATGCGTAATTATTTGCTTAGGTATTGCGAATATTTCAGACAGTGATAGCTAATTCAATTATTTCAATCTCACACATTCACCCATGTCAAATCTGCCGCTGATTCTGATTAGATGAATGTTTTATGAATACCAGGAGTCTTAACAAATAAGAAACATTTCTGGCTGAGGCAAGCAGAAAAGTTACAACTTTTAGGTCGGCGCCCAGCGACGAAAGACAATATAACATATTTTTCATAATGTATTATTACAAAAGCTCATCTATTCTGTAAGATTGAAAGTTCTTTCATTGTACGATTATAATGTTACCATATGAGATGCTCAGGTATAGCCTGCTGCAGGACAATGACAAGTTTATCTGTTGCTACTTGAAGCTTCTACAAATAATTTGTAATAATCATTTTTTTTTTTCTACCAGAGTGCCGCGTTGTATTTGTTTTTCAAATTTATAGAAATACAATTAATCAAGAGAGAAAATTCAATCATACAAAACTGTAGTTTCGCCCATCATATTTAGTCTATTTGAGCAAACGTAACTATTTTGTAACACCAACCTCGCGTCTTTATGTCTCGTTGTTTGTATGACAATTTATAAAATCATTTTCTGATATGGCTAGAATGGTTTACGGTAAGAATAATAATTTTTTAGTCTTACACAGAGCGAGCAGTAGGTGCTATGATAAGAAAGCCTGAGTATGGTTGTTACTGGTCATAGATAATGAATTCATATTTCAACATTTGTCACACATATACTGTGTTATAAAGTCTGCTGACTGAAAATTGTTGATACAAGCTCAGCTTGTATCCTACATGACGTTTCAAACAGAAGTATTTATTAGATTAGATGCGAGATTTTATTTAAATTGATTTCAAGGGAACTGTAATTACGGACTAGATGCAACGTGGCTGAAAACTATATGCTTATACTAGTTTGGTTATACTTCGCAGCGCAAAGTTGTCTAGCAGCCACACCCCTGATGCTTCGACTGCTTGAGTTCTCACTGAGAATCGATGTTCTGTAGAATTTTGAAGCAGGTGGAGCGAATTTTGAGATGGGTAGAAGCGCCTTTTTCTTGTTGGAAAACGCCTGTGAAGATAAAAATAATATAAACATAAAGTAAAGTGGATGAATTAGCTTAAAGTGTTATTCAAGCAAATATTCTCGACTAGGAATCAATGATTTTCAAACTGTGTTTGTTCATAGATTTGAACGTGATCGGTAATATCGCTTTTCTTAATCAAATCTATTGTATTCTATCTCTTATGATTAATTTTGTAAGCCTGTAACAACTGTTTTTAAATTTAATAGGAACTTTAAAAACCATTTTCAACAGAAGCAAGAACTTGTATTTCAATTCCATCAATTGTCATTTTATTTTATTTTCATTCATAAAATCAACGGACATTACTGCCCTATACAAGTATGCAGCATCACAAGTACCTGTATTCTCCAGTACCAGTATTTCTTTATTATAACCAGCACCTGAGACTCGAAAGTAATTTATTACCAACATTGAATTGTATTCTATTAAAAAACAAAAAAACCAATAAATGTGATGCCTAATTGATTTAATAGTAATCTACATTTGTATTTATTTGCAACCCTCTGAAGTCCCGCCCTTGTTATTTGAATATTTCTCTACTACAAGGCAAGTCTGCATTTCAATAAAACCAAGTAAAGTTAATATATATTCTCTTGAGAGTCATTAATAGTCTCTTACTTTTGACAATTGCACCGGACTTTGTCATTGAAGAGAAAGAAGTTGATCTTGTTTAAAAGATTTAAGCGTTTCGTCTCTCCTAGACTTATCCTACAGTAAGATATACAAGTAAGACGAGAATCATGTCAATATATTACCTTCAGGAATATTAGCATGGCATCTCTGCCGTGTTCCTCGCATCTGTGAAGATCCAAGTCTCCATGAAAGTATGCTGGGGTGCCGTCGAGGCAGATGGGCAAGTGGTAGAGATGACTTATTAGCGACAACTGTCCCAGGAGCTCCCTACGCGCCCGTGATCTCGACTCGTCGACGTCGCGAAGTTCACTGAACCTCGAAGCACCTGCGGCACTATGTTACATCGGCTGGGGAGGGAGGCTTCGTTGTCGTAGGTCAGTTCATGCTGCTGGCGCCATCGGGCGTATAACTAAACACCTATAAAGAGCGCAAAATGATCCGCCGGTTACATGTTGCGAATTAGAAAGTCGCGATGCACTATAATTTTTCAAAGGTTGGACGTGCAAGAACGAAATACATAAATATGACACACCTCTGCGGTACCTTTCTGAGAACTTTCAAATTTTGAAAAATCTTTATGAGTTTTAAATAGTGAATAAATTTATCATCTTTTTCAGAATTTTTTGGTATTTCTTGAATTCTTGGATTTCTGTTTGAAATTATTGATCTGCGAGTTGTTTTTTTTTAAATTATAATGTTCCAAAAACAATAAGAATAAATGTAAATGAAAAAGTACAGAATATTTCGATTTGAGGGAAATATTTCGAGGAGGAAAGAATATTACATCACAAATCGACAACTTGGGTGTGAGGTGCTGATATTTTTTTAATACTACTAATTCTTTTCAAATATAGGTTTCCGTATAAATACTAAATAAGTGGTAATTCAAGTCTGATTCACCTCGAGCGAATGAAATACTTGACAAAAATGGTAAAAAATAAATATATAATTTAGCACTGCACAGAATCTGCACTAATCTCCATTACTGATATTGATGATTATTAATAATTTTTCAGGAATATTTCCCTATACGTTTACAAGAACTATAGAACTAGAAAGAAGAAATAGAAATCGAATTTTTACCTCAACATCGGCTCTACCTCAATGATCAAGATGTATTTTATACAAGTGAATCGATAACATAAATCACATAGCAGGTCATTTTGATGAATGAATATCCAGTTAGATTTTGAATTTATAGAATTAAAAATTCGAAAAAAAACGGAAATTGAAAAGACAGGTTTGTTTTCCAGTTTGAATATCAGCTCGATAAAAAAAAATTTGGCTATAAGATAATGTGTATTTTGTAGAAATTCTTACCTCCTGCCCATTCCTTCGGCGGCCTATCTGCTTCCCGTTCGATCCATCGTAATTAAGCTCCCTCCACACGTCCACCAGCGGTCCATTTCGCATAATTTTATTCAAAATTTAAATATAATTAAAAATTTACTGTGACTTTTTATTGATATTTTTGTACCTTGTTGTTATCTTTTTTTTCAAACAGTTAATTCATTTTTTCTGAGTATTTACTTATAGCTTTTTCAGCTGGTTACACTGGTGTGCACTGAGTGCACATTTGGTACACTAGGCAGCACTACACCAGTGTACATTCAATTATTGTTCTGTGATTCCCTGCGCGAGTGTAGCACTCAGTGCACACCAGTGTAACCAGCTGAAAAAGCTATTAAATTGTGTTTGAATATTTTCAATTTTTTGTTTATCAACCTGAGTGTAAGAAATTGCAAATTTCTAAATTATATTGTCAGGGATGTAATAGGTCGAATGAAATGAAGAAAGAAAATTAACTGGTAAAAATGATTTATATTCTTGAACGATTTGAGATGGTTACAAATGGTTGAACACAATACAATTATGGTAATAACATATGTGTCGACGCGAGTTCGTGAAGGGAACTTACTTTAAAAGAAATCTTTATACAGACGATAATAACGAAATATGCTCTTCTCGATTCTCGCGTTGACACTTCGCAAAATGGTGCAAATAATAATATAACGAATGAATCTATTGTCGCATGAATTTAAATATTGGTTTGATTACATCTTGCGGGTTCTATACCCTTCATAACGATTCAGAAATCCTTATAACTCTTGTTTTCAAGTTCTTAGTCTGATAAGTGATATTAACATTGTATTGCTTAAAACTATAAAGCCAGTCCTCGACAAGTTGGAGGTGTCGCGAACTTGCTTAAAGCTAAGGGTTGCCCCTGAGTGTTTCAACACTGGCTCTGTCTGGCTTTGTTCGTGGGTTCACCTCGTGGCGACTTCCACACAACGCTTCCAAATAACGCACAACACCAGATAATAACAACTGTACTTTACGCCACCCTCACTTTTTTTTTCCTTATTGTTTATGACTTCTTTGAGCTTTTGACGAAGAAAATAATAAATTACGAAGCCACAAGAGACACTCAATTCAATCGCTAACGACGCCACGCCAAATGACGCCGGTCGCCACGGGCAAGTTCGTGCCTGCAGCAAAGGAGACCTCGCGCATGCGCGTGCCGCCATGTTGGAAGTCCGCGTGACGTCATCGGTTTAAAATCTGGCGGGATCAGCTATTCAACGTTATAACTAATTGATGACAAATTTACGAACAAATCATAGATGAAGATTTTGTTGACTTGTTTGTTTGTCGCATAAAATTACATTATATACGAATTTATGGTTGAACTTATGAGAGTTATCAATAAACTATTTTGAAATGCAGGCAACCAAAATTGAAACTATACACAGGTCCGTACAACTCTTTGATTTATTTTCGAGTACCAACGTGTTGATCAACAAACATTTTCATTGCTAACTGCAAGCTCTCTTTTGAAAACTACTCAAATCAAATATGTATTCAGTCAACGCGCAGAGTTAATGGATCACCTCATATTAAATCGAAAGAATTTTTCTCAGAAAATTATAATATTTAAGAATAATGGGACTGACAATGTATGCGTCTCGTATGGCCAAAATTTTTTCAGAATAAATCAGAGCTGCAATGTGCACGGCGTTGGCCTAACCAAACCCGATCACGTGTTAAGTAAAAGTTACGTCACAAAGAAAGAGGTTATGTATACTAACCTAAATAAACCGCGATGTTTACAATATCAAATAAACCTTAAAAACTACATTAAACCCGTCCAAAACAATAAATAATAATAAATATTATGGCCCAGGAAGAAGGCAGGATAGAATACGTAACCGAACAATGTCCAATAAAGCCTCGTAAAATCGGTCCTCAAAACATAATAGTACGTCTACGTCGTCGTGAAATGTTTGGTTGCAAATATCCCGGTACTCACGTTCTAGTAGCCCGACAATTCTACCAAAATGTATTTCCAAATTTTACTATAGTCAACGTAGAGAAGCCTCCTTGTTTTTTGAGAAAATTTAGTCCCGATGGAAGGTATCTAGTCGCGTTTAGCTCCGACCAAACTTCCATCGAAGTTTACGAGTATCGCGGTGCTTCAGCAGCTGCTGATATCCTAGCCGAATGCAAAGGCGAATATGTTGGCCACAAAAACGACGAACGTACTTCGCAAATCAGAAGCAACGTTTTCAACTGCTTCTTCAAGGTGATTGTAAAAACATTTTTTACAAATTTCGTTAGTTATTTCTTTTTTGTTGTTGTATTTTTCAACTGGAGTAATCTACCTTTACCCTCGTATTCAAATATAGGTAGTATCTCTCTTCCATAACATCCCTTTACCTCCTCTTTCAAATCATTCAATTTCTCAGGCAAAATCAATCGTCAATGTAGCCCAAAGCAACGAACAGCTCAATAGAGAATGCAGCTTATTCACAGACGATGGACGTTACGTTATAGTCGGCTCTGCTGCTTACATTCCCGATGAATTAAGGCCTCATTTTTATCAGGTAAAAGATACGACGATTCATTTCGATTTAAATATGTTCTATAATTTTATTCTTTTATTATGTTTCAAAGATCTATTCAAACAACGAAGCTTTAACACCAAATCCTAGATCTCCGTTAGAAGACTACAGTCTTCATTTGGTAGATCTTAGAGCCGGAAGACTATGCGATACTAGACACTTCAAAGTAGACAAAATATATCTATCGCATAATCAAGGTGTGTTCACTGTTTAAAATTAGTCTCTAGATTCATTTGAAACCTTTATCTTACTCAGAATAATATCCACAGAGATTATTCATTGATAAACATGTTATTCTCGCAGGATTGTACCTATTCAAAGACATATTGGCTGTATTATCTGTTCAACATCAAACTATACACATATTTCAAATTCTGGATGGAATGTTTATCAACGTCAGAACTATCGGAAGGTATAATAACGAGCTGAAGAAGCTGGTTCTGATAAAGAACTTAAATTACTTCATTTTCTAAGTTTTTTTCCTTTTCTTTGATTAAAAAATGTCCAAAGTATTGAATTAAACAAGAACTTTGTCCATTTTTCTGATAATTTTTCAAGTTTCTGAAAGTTCTTCAGTAAGATGAGACTCAAAAAAACGTTAATTAATGAACAATGGATCAAATACACTGATTATCATAATCTACATCGTAATTCTAGATTCTGTTTGGAGGATGATGGCTACCTGGTAACTAGCGCTTGGCCAACAGTTAATTCTCGACCATTCAGAGACGTGATAATAAACAGTCTTAAGCATAAGCTACTTGTCTATTTGTTCAAACGAGCTAAATACATAAGCGATTCTACAAAAGATCCTTACGAGCTTAGAAGATTTTATCAATATTTTGATCAGGTGTGTGTTTGAAGATAAAAACTATCACAATGAGTCAATCCGGTCTTTAGGAATCATTTATATTCCTTTCTTTTTAATTTTACTGAACAATTTTCACCTTAACAAATCATATTTCACAGCTGAAAGCTCTCCGGATGTGGAAAATGCAATTACTCGACACAAATCATATACTAGTAAGATATGCAAGTGAGGAAGTTGCGACGCTTCAAGCCAGCGAGCCAAATGCCCAACCAGCACTTTTGGTAGTCTACGATATGGTTGCAGCCAAAGTATTGGCTGCTTATGACAACGCTTCTACTCAGCTGTTAACACAGTTTGAAAATTTTAGCGATTTTTTTCGAAACGCTAGAATGAGCACTGATCGACAATACATGTGCTCGCCTTCTAACAATATTTACGCAAGGTGATTCAGAGGCTCTTATTTACTTACCCAGTTTTTATTTTTGGTAACAAGAAAGACTTGACTTTATACATGAAGAAAAAAAACGTAAAAATTTGATCAGCTCTTGAAATTCATAGTTAACGAAAGAGGAAAGAATTATGTGATTAAAGTTTGAATAAATAGGTAATTTTCTTTCCTAACAGACTGATACAGCAAAGATTCAAGCAGACAATAGTGAGCGCTAGATACGGCGGTCAAACAGAGGCAACTAAAAGATTACTTGCTCAATTGCCAATCAGTGCTCAATCTTATTCCAGCTCACCGTATCTCGATCTTTCATTATTCTGCTACGATGATAAATGGGTATCGATGATGGAGAGGCCTAAAGCTTGCGGAGAACATCCAATACGGTAATTAATACGGTCTATTTTAATGAATGTTTCAAAAAAAAAACTTTGTTTTATAAAATAATAAAAATTATATTCTTCTTTTTGATTTTTAGTTTTTACGCTCGCGATTCTGGGCTTTTAAAATTTCGTATCTACGCTGGGATGTTGGGTAGAGTAACACCGGTCGTAGCCAGGAGACTGGTAGCCTTTACTTTTCATCCGAGTGATCCATTCGCGATTTCAGTACAGCGAACAAACGCGGAATATATTGTAAACTTTCACGTTAGACATATTTGAGTTATTTAAACTGCCAATTATATGTGTATAATATAAAGATTAGGAACTACTGTGATATAAATCATCCTATGTATACTTAAGTATTTAATACCGTTAATATATATTTTATAAAATTCGTATAGATCCTGATTAAGATATTACTGAGAAATAAAAAAATAAAAAGATTGTAAAATAGTGTAGAAATTAGGTATTTTTAAGAATATGACAATGATAATGATGATTTTAAGCGACTGAAAATTAAATGCCTAATAATATTTATTATCAATCTCAAATAATTAAAATATCATACTATATGACCTATCGAGTGTGTAATATTAACACTTTGCAAACTTTGTAAACTTTGTAAATAATCATTTTATTAAGATTAGTTGTTAATTCCAGTCTATTTTTTTTTTTTTCTTTGTTTTATTTTATTCTTTTCTATTCTTTTTTCAAGCGATTTTATAGTAGTAAAGTTAATCTTTTAATGAATAAAAATAAGATTTTAAATCCAAAGTCTAAGAAGCAAATTACTGATACCGAATCCCACCATTAGTTTAATCATAGTATAATGATCAGCGTAACTATAATCACTTGAGTTTTAAGTTGCCTTTCAATAGTTACAATTTTTTTTTTTTTTTTTCTTTCATGTTTTTTACATACGATATACGGTGAAAATGAGCCAAGAATTATTATTATTTTTTATTTTTATTGTTTTTTTTTTTGTTTATCGTCAGACTGGTAATTTTTTGTAATAATATCTTCCAAAGCAAACCAAAGCAACATTCATATGTATGTATATTTATATATGTATAATATAATAATGTGCATCTGAATAAATGTATACAATACTGTAGCCCGGATTATAATATACATAGAATTTATCCAAACTATTATAATCCTTTGTTAAACTGCCCGATATATATAGGTATTATACTTAAGCTTAAATACAATAACGTATCTTAATTATACAATATATTAGGTATTATTATTATTATTATTATTATCATCAATATTTTATGTAATTTTTACTATTAACTATTTTCTAAACATATTTATATTATATACACAAATATATCCAACTATATTATTTATGTATGATTTTTTTCGATTATATTATTTTAATATTTATTTATTTATTTATTTATATATGTATTTATATATATATATATATATATATAATATATTATAATCGTTTAACAAATTCATCTCATCAGGCTTTGATCAGGCATAGCATTATGACAATAATAACTAATATAAGAATTTTGTATTATTACATTATTTAGTTTATGTAATAATAATGATAATAATAATAATAATAACGAGTTTATTATCAATCAACGCTGCAACTATAATGAAATTTATTGGTATATATTTTTTTTTCTCGTTTTTTTTTTTCCAACTCAAAACTCCTGACCAATATCTGATGAGAAATCAGGGGTAATCAACCGGGAGGGGGGGAATCTTTAGCACAGATGCTCCACTTTTAAACACATTGTAGGAATTAAAAGCGTTGGCTGTAGCAAACTGTGCCAAAGATTTGATAGTTAATACCATTATTTAGAATCACATTTATATATTTGTATTACAGCTTTAACAATGGTTTTTTTTATTTTTTTTTTAACTTTTCTTCCTCTCTATTTATAATATTTATTTATTTATTTATTTTATTTTACTTCATGTATAACAATATTTCTTGTTACCACGCTGAATCCAAATGCGGAGAAATCTAACTACACATAGCTAAGAGATAGGGGTGTAGGTATTATACCACAATAGCTCAGGCGCGTTAAAAAAAAAAAATAAAAAAAAAAACATAATAAAGAATGACGAATTAATATTTATAATTGAGAGTTAAATTTTAGGATTGTAAAATCTGTCTATGTATGTAAGTTAATCGATAGATATAGATTTACAAATATTAGTTATTAGTTTTTAGATTTTTTTTTTTATATATTTATAGAAGAGGTGGTGTTGCTTGTTTATTTATTTATTGATTTGTTTGTTCATTTATGTGTGTATGTGTATATGTGTGTGTGTAATACCTGAGATTTTCAAATATTTATTTATTTTTTTTCTTTAGGCGGCGATAATAAATTCACAATAAATTTACGAGCCTTGTATTTCAATCTTTGATTTCCGAAAAAAAAAAAAAAAAAAAACTAACAAGCGATAAATATATAATTTCACAAAATTCATCGTCTAGCTAATATTCGCATACAAGAAACTTCTATTTATTTTTGCAAACTAGAAATGGGAATAGATTCAGACTATTGCGTCTCATCGGCAAGGCATCACGTATTATCACGTGGAGAAGCTAATTATTTTTATTTTTATTTACTATTTTTTTTTTCTAAAGAATATCAAAACTGAAAGTAGAAATTTATTAAAATCAAATCATCGATATAATAAATTTATGAAATTAATCGTAATATACTTGACAATAATTCTTAATTAGCGCAGTTTCTTTGCCTCGATAAAAACAGTATGTATGTATATACGTAGGATATCATTTATGGCACCGATTAAAAGAAAAAAAAAAAAAAAAAAACAGAAATTATTATCGATAGGAAAAAAAAAGGTTTGAATTTAATAAACGAGACAATAATCTCTGTCTAAAATGTATAAGTAAAACGTATATCATATATGTAGAATCACAATGGACTAGCTAACACAGCTGCGTTTATAGATACAACAGCATAAAACCATTACCGTTTAATATTCCTGATTTACATGATAAAGAAATAACTCTGTAAAAACGGTCTATCGGCGAGATTGTGTTAAATGAATGTCTATTCATTCAGATTAGTGAACATATGTAACTATCTTCTACGCAAAACAATTATTAACATCTAGTATAAATACAATCCCAAGATCTATGAAAAAAAAAAAACATTTTCTTTTAATTAACATCTTGTAAATCGGAAATTATCAAACGGTATCACAGTATGTGTATAGTTTAGAAATAGATTTTATTTTTAATTTTTTTGTTTAGACACGATAAATTTTAGTAAATTTAAACCTACGATGAACGCTACCGATAGGTATACTGGGATTAATAATTTATTATTAAATTACTGTTTAGTTGTTTTTGTGTTCTATTTTTATATAATTTTATATATTTTATTTATTTATTTATTTATTTATTTGTTTATTTGGAACATTTATTCTCATTATTTTAGTAATATATAAGCAATAAGGGAATGATTGTTAATAATTTAGATTGTATAATAAGAATTTGATTTTAATAAAGAAACATAGAACTACTATTACTACTCATAGCTAATATACCATTCCTTCATGTGATAGGGAATACGCGATAGTAGCTAGTTATGTATTTTCCCACGGTCTGAAATTTTATAAATACATTGTTCAAGCTAGATCATGTATTCATGGTGTTTAAACTTTCAGCTTATGACATTATGCATAAATCGGCAAGAGCCTGGGTATGCTGATTTATATATACAGGGTGATTAAAGGGCCTAAAAAAAAAATTATTTTCCCAAAGTTTCGAAGCTATTAAAAAAGAAAAATCCATGGAATTAATCAAAAGAATCCCCAATAACCGATGCAGTACACTAACTTTTATCAGCTGCTTAAAAACCTGGTAGTTACTTGAAGATTCATCGATCTCTAGAGGAAGAATCAAGACAATATCGAACCTGAAAGAAACAATCATCCGATTTAAACATATCATTGAAAATTGAAGACCGTTTTACAATCACCGTGTATGTATATGAAAATAATATTTTTTTTTTTTATGTATAAAAACTATTCCGACGGATATTTTTACAGTTTGATTGAACTAATGACTTTGCGCAGTTAAAATTGATTCCGATTAAATATAAAGTCCATATTTCAATAAGGAAAAAGATCATTGACTATAGAAAGAAAATATAAACCCTTGCCTTGAATGAATAATTAATTATTCTTGGTATTCTTAAAGCCAAGAAAATAATCTGACAGTGGTTTTCTACAATCTTTTTTTTTTTTCTTTAAATAGACATACCGTTACGGTATTTATACTATTTCTTTGAAGACATAAATCGGCTTTTAATTCAACTATCTAATTAACTGACTAATTAACAACATTTTTTTTTTTGGTCTTTAAATAGTTAATATCCACCATTAGGAAACGCTGCGAGAATAGCTAGTTTGATAAATATTTTTTATATGTGTGTTATAGCATCGTCAATTTTCTTTTTTTTTTTTTTTCTTTTAATAGGATTATTTCATTTTATTTCATTTCATTTCATTGAGGAAGGCCATTTCTTTCTTTATCGATAAGACTTTACTACAACTTGCTTTCGTTTTTAGGTATTATTGTTTCTTATCCGTTGTTGCTCTGGTTTACTTACGTAGGAAATAGTCGATTGATTAGACCTTATAACACATTCAGTCCTAATAAAGAGTGTGCACTACGCAATCACGTTCTGGTAGTTGACGTACTTTCATCGAACCGTCAGCACCGCAAGAAAATAAACGTCCGGCAGAATCAACGTGTAATTGAGTAACACCCTAAAATTAATAGGTTTATAAATAACTAAAGAAAGACATGAATGATATAAAAAAGCTCATCAAAATCAAAGAAATTTAAAAATGAGAAGATTTTTTTTGCTTTATTTTCTTTGCTAGGCTTACCTGGCCGATATTTTTGAAGAAACTTGACCTCGCGTGTTCGCCAGGGAAGAAATGGAGTAGAGAATGGACAGTAAGGCCCCAGACCTGTTTGAAAAGTGAAAATATTGCATTAATAATGATAAAAAGTGGCTCAAATTTAGCTCAATACATAATTTTTAAAGCCAGTTACCTTGATATCACCGTCTCCCGCTCCACTGACGAAAAATTCTTCATGGGGATCTAGTGCAAGGCATTTAACAGCTGATTCATGAGCTTGGAATCTGTGACGTTGCTGACGTTGTCTAACGTCGAAAATATTAACGTCTCCTTTCTTACCACCGCTAATTAAAAGCTGATGTTGAGGAGCGAGGATCACGGAGCTGGCACCCTGATCGTGGCATTGAAAACCTTGAATATAAAAAAGAAACAAAAATGATTTATGTTGTTACAGTTTCGTTATTTTATTTTCTCTCTTTCCGTTTTTCTGGATGAATTATTTTACCTTGAATGAGAGACTTGTTCTGCGGAAGCAAAGTGTCCCACAAAGCAACGTTTCGACTCTCAGAACCGTGACCTGCAGTTGCTACGAGACTGCAAGCGCCCAGAAATACAAAGTCGGCTGTTACTTTACTGTGACATTGGTAGTTCTGTGAAAAAGAAAAAATCGATTAAATGTAAGTAAATAAAAATAATGACAAACGCGATAAATTATAGGTTTAATTCAGACTTTACTCACGAAAAATGGTCTAGCAGTTCCTTCTCTACACGCGACTTGGAAGAGACTGAGATGCCCGTCGGAATCTGCAACTCCGAACTTATTTCCATGCTGAGAAAACCGGACCCTGGTTACTTTAGCAAATGTGCCTGATGGGCGAGGAGTAGCTACTGCCGATTGATGTCCCCATTCCCATAAGGATACTGAACCGTCTTGAGATCCAGTTAAGTCTGGATTTCAAAAAAGAAAAAAAAAGGAACTTCTTTTACTCTTTCTGGATATTTGAGAAACTTTAATTTAACACGTGATTAAAATTGATCGAAATACTTACACAGCGGTAAGAGCGGATGAGAAGATACTCGGCGTATCCCATCTATTTTGTGCTTAAGAACCTTGGATAAAAAGATGCAATTTTATAAATAGTTTTTTTGATTCAATTCAGTCAACTAATGCTAATATAAATATGTCCATAAATAACGTAATGGAAGACAACAATGTGTTAATAAAATCGCGGTATACTGTATTTTTTTTTCTTTTCAACTGCAGAATAAATTAAGAAAAAAATAAATAAGAATACGTCCTAATCCAGACAAAGCATGCGACAAAAGGCGGTGCTTTGAACGTATCAATTCCATTTTTAGACATTGATAATAATCAGGAAGATTTAGTTCTAGATCGAAAATTCGATATGCATATTTATCGTACTTTTAATTACTGTAATGTTTAATCCATGCAGAAATAAGAAATGGATTGTCTATGTCGCGATTTACAGTCTTTTAGATATTTTTCTATGAATTAAAAATTATTTTTTTTTTGTTTTTGTTTTTGCAGAGGTCTAAAATATTAGCTAAAAAATCAGTAAATATCTAGTATATTCATGAATAGATGCTATGATTTCTGAATTATGTAATGAATTAATAAATACGCACAACACAGCGAACAAATAATTGTCTAATCGATCAGCGGTTTGAATTAGGCAAAGTATAATCATAATTTAACGAATATCGTCACAGATAGAAGATAAAAAAAAAAAAGAAAAAAAAAATATAGCAAACTTACAACAATTTTCAGATTCCCTTATTTGTGAACATGAATTTACGCTCTTATAACATGCCTAAATGCCTTAATTGTTCATAGAATACGACTATACGCCCAACGCTTATTTTCTAAGCACATAACGTTTGTGGCCTACGATATATCGTAAAATCTAATAAAACGGATTTGAAAAGTTATGAAAGAATTTTTTTCCAAACGTTGGTTTTAGAATTAAAAAAGAACAAAAAAACTGCATAAATCTGAAATGTTGTATATACGAATATGGTAAGCCAGACGTATGATCGATAGTATAAATTGACAAGGAATTGTTTAAACATATAATAATAATGATAATAACAATAATAATAATAACAATAATAAAAATTTGCACAAGGAAAAGGTAGGCACTAGGGTCTGTTAGTTGTTAGTCTCACCGGCTTCAACAAGTGTTTACTCCTATCAGCGACAAACTGACAGAATCGCAGGTCGTGGGAGCCAGGAAAAGCAGGCATCCCCTTCATCTGAGTGATCAATTGAGCCGCCAGATCAGTGACGCAGACCGAGTGTGTTAGGCAAGCATTGAACAAGCAACATTGTCTCTGTCACCACGTGTGCTACCCTAACGCAATTCACCATACTCTCTGGCTCGTTAAAAGAATAGCTCATTTCAAACAACAGTATCAAACTCCTTATTTAAAATTCGATAAAATCAAAGATCTGTACTGAAATATTCAATTTACTTTCAGAAAACGATCTTATACAAACATAAATACCGTTGTCGAATGAGCTAAGCTTTTTCGTTTCATTTCTTCTAATTTTTTTTTTTTTTCACTTTTTCACTCAAAGAGGAAATGATTTTTTACACAATCTCTCTTTCATTTTCTGATTCTCTCTCTCTCTCTCTCTCTCTCTTTCTCTCTTTGGCCACATGCATGACAATAAACCTTGTGTGTTAAATCCTTAATTAAGAGTGTTCTATTACCGACGAATAATGTACCATCCTTTATATACAAGACAGATAGTATTAGTTACAGAATGGCTAATAAAGTGGCAAATTCTCATCCTGGAAGCTATTCGGATCTTCGATTTCCCAAACCGTAGGCAAAATACTGTAGATAATATTGAACAGAACTAATACATGATAAATATTCACAAAGTTTTCGACTCGTCGATAATTTTTGTAAGTATTGATATGACAGTCCGAAAAGATAGTTCCTAATTGAATAGTGATAAACATTTGAATCTTTCATTGCGTATTATATATGTATATGCTTCGATGAATATTCCTAATAGTTTAAATAAATGTATATTGTGATCATAATCAAACACTGTATGTATTCAATAATCACTTGTACATAAACAGAGTGGTTTTAAGTTTTGATTTTAGCACGTAAAACACACTGGGACATTAAAAATAAATAATATAAAATAATTCTCCGAAACTCACCACGCTAGCTCCTCTTCCACTTTGCCCTGCGATTCCCGACTGTTGTTGAGGACTGTTAATCTGTGGACTCTGAGCAAGTAGCGGTCTATCAGCAGCAGTCTGTTCGAGGAATAATAAAAGCATGAGCATGTTAATTTCGATCAATAGTTACAGAAATATTCAAGATTCGTACCTGTATCACCAAAAAGCTTGTCGGTTGACTAGACTCTGGTTCAGGTTGTTTGTTCAGATTGATAATATCAAATTCGCACTCGTCTTCGAGCCAAGACGGAAGTTCTAATAGCAATGAGATGTCCATTTCTTGTACTTCTCTAGGAGTAGCCAACGTCATAAGTCCCGGATTTACCTGGTTAAAAAAAACGGAAATCAAATTGATATTAAAAACCAAACGAATAACGGCATTCATCTGATAGTACTAACCTGGTTTAGGCAAAAGGCACTAATGCTGTCCTGTTCTTTGTGGATTATTCTGACCGGTTCTGGGAGACTATTTGTCCCGCTATCGCTGCCTTTGTCTTCTCCGGTTCCTCTACTTGTACCGTCAATCGTAGACTGATTATTTTCAATAACCGAAGAAAGAGATCTTCTCTTTCCAAATACTGCTCTGATAAAAATGTCCTGAACAGATTCTTGTCGAACTAAATAACACCACAGACGATTAGCCGGCGCTGCTGAAGCCATTCGAGTACTGTTTGGATAAATAAAACATTTGTATCAATTACAATTTAATAATAGTACAGAAAAATACTTTGAATCGAAAACTTTTGAGACACATACTTGAAAGGTGTGTTCCCCTTTTCAAGCAAAGATCGATATTTGTGTATCGCAGGTCTTCCGGGTGTTGGTGTTGGATCAGGGGCACATCCTGGTATGAAATTAACCGGCAGAGGTCCCCTGGATTCAAGTTCTTCTTTCAGAGTGCCTTGCCATTGAGAAACAATACCAAGAGTACCATGAATGAGAGGACTACTGACTGGCAATTCTGAAATAATAAAATTTCATTGTGAAGGAAGTTGAATAATTGAGAAAATCGTCACTGTTCATTAACTTCAAATCCTTATCACCTTGCATCTCGATTCCAGCAACTGTGAGATACTCCTGTAGCTGCTGTTGCAATATCTTGACAATAGCCAGTCTCATTATACACCAACTGTAAGAATTTGGATTTGAATGTTCCGTATTGTCCTTTGGTTTAGTCTTTGGTTTAGCGTTAGTGTCAAAAACGTCTTCTTCATCTTCTGACGAGTCAAGATCAGACACAGCAGAGTCTGCAGAATCGTAGTCTATCTCATCAGGATCGTCGCCTTCTATATGCGGCTGTAAAATATGCGTTTATTAATATCCAAGACGATTATAAACCCTGCGAAATTTTAAGGCAATCCTTACCTTCATCAGGAAGTAAGAAACCATGCTCATCAACGGAGAAACAAACTGTTCTCTATAAGTAGGCTTGTCTTCTTTCATGTTTGGTTGTTGCCCGGTAAATTGACCAAGGAGTTTCATGTTCAGTCTGACTCTCTGTTTAGTCAGCGATGTCATAGTGTTCCAAACTCCACCACCTCCGCTATTTCCGGGTTGAGATTCGCCGGATATACTGTCTCCTCGTTCTATGTTAGAAGATGCGCTCTATGTAAAAGAAAAATGGAAAAAAGACGGTCAAATAAACATAATAAAGGAATAATATGAAGGTCTTTTACCTGGCTGTTGGTGCTGGCTACTCTGAGAAGCTTTTTAACTCCCCCGCCAAAGAGACAAGACCAAGTATTCTGGTCGAATTTCTGTCCGACAAGACGGTAAAGAATGTGACTATCACAGCTGGACAAAGCGTATACGAATAAGCTCATGTAAGTGGCAACAAACGCCTCGCAAAGCAGAATATTAAGCTTCGGTGTATCCTCGTCTTTTTCTCTAGCCAAAAGTGCCCTGAGATTTGTAACTCCTGGCCATTTTGATGGAGATGTTGTTATGGAGACTCCATCGTCAGTTGAATAACGTCTGTGATTTCTTTTAGATGCTACTAAATGGCCACCAGGAAACGTCTCAATTTCTGCCTGAGTAGTGAAGCTAAAAGACAAAAAGTAGGCAGAAATTTGTTGAAAATTTACCACAAATCTTTTCTATATCACTAAAAATTCTCATTATACCTCTCTGGCTGATGATGTTTCATCACAAACGTATCAGAGTCACAAAGAGACTGATAGATGCAGGCGCTTAACGCCACGGCCAAATCTCTTAGGATAAAAACTTCCCGGTAATGAGTATTTCGGGTTGGCATAGGCGGGGACTTGAGTTCTATCATAGTTTGTAGCATATCGTGTGTGTGAGCCTGAAAAACAAGTAAACTTTAAATTCAAGTTATAAAATATAAAGATGACAGAAAAAAAAAACGGGGATTTTTTTTATCACCTGTAAATGTCTAACAGGGTCGGCAACAACGGTTTTGTTACAAGCAACGCTGGCGCTAAGCAGAGGTAAAGTTGTAGGAAATGGTAGAGGACTTAGTAGTTGTTGCTGAGTTTTTTCCTGCTGTAATTCCTGCAGTAAAAGAACAAGTTCCATTCTAACCGAAGCTAAACCACCGCCAGATGCTCCATGTAATGAACAATAGGAGAGCAAAGTTCGGAGCAGAGTTTCATTGGCTGTAAAAGAAAAAATAAATAAATAAAAATGGGATAAAAATGTATAGTAATTTAATTCTAAAACTGTAATTCATAAGATGTCAAAAGTAATGGATGTTAAAACAACTTTTTAGCCTGAAACAAATTTTCCTTTATTACCTTTGAGCCATCTTTTTCGCTTTGCAGCTCTCTGTACTTTTGCCTCAAAATCAAGTTTCTCGGCGACTAAAATTTCGTGCAACGTAGGTTGTTCTCCAGGCTTGTAAGGCGGTACGTCATCCATCATACCTCCGTCGTCTGAAATGATTGAATAAATGATGAGTAATTTTGTAAATTCAGTTTTAAAAATTATAGATAAAATGTTAATTACTTGGAATACTAACACTCTGTGGTATTTATCGCATCTCCATCAGGTCCGATACTGTAGCTACAAAGCTGCCTCAAAGCGTCAACCTCTCTTTCAAGCCATACGTAAAGCTGGTACCGTAGCTGTCCTCCGTCAACTTCGAAGCCTGTAGCCAGGGTGGATAATTCTTCCATAAGAATTTTCAGACAGGCTACAAACTTGAGCTGCTGAGCCATTATATCGAGCTGTCCAGTCACCTTGGAATCTATAAAACGAAGAAGGAGGATCAAATAGTCTTCATGGTTTAAAAATTTTTGTAATATTTACCATCTTGCTCCTCTTTCTGTGCCTCTTCATTTTCCTCTCTCTTGTCTAAACTCATAGTCATCGGAGGACTGTCTCCGTCTTCATCATCAGCAGGTTCGTCGTCATCCCATTTCAAAACTAGTTCATCTTCCACAGGTTTTGAGGCTGGTTGTGACCAATCCATAGCTGAAGATCCCCAATCAGGATCTGAAATGAAAATGTGATCAATAATTGCAGTTAAAAGACGAAAAAAAAGTTTTTATCATAGATTAAAGCCCGAAAAAAGACCTTGAGATTGTGCAGGGGCATCTGTAGCATCCCAAGTTATCATTCCAGTATCTATTCCAGCGTCTAAAGGCTTCGCTTTAGTCGGACTGTTAAGAAGGCCTGAAAAATTGAAAGAAAAATGGAGTTTCGATATTTTGTTACGGATTTCTAATCATCTAAACCTTCACTCACTTGGAGAATCGTCGCAATTAGTATCCATAACTTTGTTGGGAAGTTTGGAGAGCACTTCTAAAGCCAGAGCTGGGCATCCAGCCTTGAAATGAGCATGTGCGGTGGTAAAATACAGCTGCCTTTCAAGCGGCGTAATACTGTCTTCTAAAAGTAGCTGTTTATCAGGCTCGGTTTTAGTGTCTACTCCGTAACTAAAGCCTGATATTATCACAGAGTGACCCTTTTTTCTATCTTGAGCAGTCGAAGCTATGTATTGTCTTATCAAAAGCGGATGAGTTCTAAGATAGACGTAGAAATTGAAGACGTTTGGATTTGCTGAAAGAAATGCCCAAAAAGTTAGAAAGATTCATATTTATTATGAGGGAAAAGATCAGTTCGTTTTTTATTCCACCTACCAACAGCCCCTTCCGATTTTTCCGACTCGTCATTATACTGCGGATGCATAGAGCCAACGTTTGTTAAAAGTAGAGTATTCAAAGATCCGGCGTAGTCTTTGAGAATCCAGAGAGCCATGCTTCGTAGGAAAGGATCTGGATGAGCCTTGTGTATATCAGGATTATTTCCGTCTTTATCGCATCCCAAAATCTCTTCATAAAGAAGTCTTTTGAGATTAGGAGGAGCGGTGTCATCTTCGTAAAGCCTTGCTATGACCATCGCGAGTTGAATGTCGTTAAGTTTATTGAGGCAGACTTCTATGGCATCTCTAAGAGCTCCGGCGAGTAAAAAGAATGCCGCTGCATGTTCAAATCGTTGTTTACCAAGCAAAGCAAAAGCGTTTTTAAGGGCAGCCTTTCTCCATCTATCCTCAGAGAAGTTATTGGAAAAGAAAGCCGTCATTCGGTCGTCTCTTTTGTTCCTGAACAATCCCCAGACTAGATTCTTCTTTTTCATGGCTAGATAATAGATCGCCGCATCCAGAGGGTCTTGTTTAAGTTGAAAAGCAGCCTTGGCTATCTTTTCTATGCAAATTTTGAACGTTGTATTGCTAGATATCCACCAGCCTACTCCAAGCTCTTTAAGGACTGACCACTTCGGCTGTCCCTTTGCATAGGATGGTATTAAACCAAGGAGTTCTTCCTCAGATTCGGAATGAAAAGCCCATACTAAATTGCTAGTGTAAACCCCCTGTTTTTGAAACTGTGCTCTTTGCGCTAAAGGAAGACATCGTATCAAATAATTGTAATGTTTCATAGCGAGGAGGAACCTCAATCCACAATCGTCCAAAGAGTCTGTAGATATCTCCTCCCCTTCTGGTATTCCGCTGAGATTTTCCTTAGCTATAGCGTTCTTAGCGGCATCTATGACAAACCGTTCAGCAAAGTCCGTATTGCAAGTAGAAACGGTGTCTGCCAATGCCAAGAGATGCATTTGATCAAGACTTGACAATCCGGGTAAATGAGTGTGCGTTAAAAGCTGTGATAAAACTCTCCCCTGCCTAGGACCAAAGTGGGATATCCCTGGCCTTTCAGGTACAGAAGATCGCCGATCGTTTTGTCTAGTTCTGTCATAGTCCTCATCTAGCATATCATCCAGGGATTCCTCCTCGTCCAAAGTTCCATCGAAGAGTTTATTGTAGTCTTGTTTATCGTCGTTCTGCTGTAATATCATATTAGTTTCTTTATCTGCGATCAAAAGCGTCCACAAAGGAAGAGGCGGGATGGAAGTTAGCTCTTCATAGTCCAATGTCAATTCTTCAGGGATCTGAGTCGACGATCCTATGGGTTCTAGAGGAGAAGTAGGCCCTGCAAAACTGACTGACATTGTCCTAGACCTGGACCAACTGCTGCGTTGTTTCACGACCGTTTCATCGTCTACTCGTAAAGTTCTTGAGCTTGATATACGGCGAACCAAATGTGCAAGTATAGCCTTGACCCATCTTATTTTCCCAGAGTTTAAAAGCTCCATTAATTGTTTGGGGTGATATTGCGGTAAAACTGGACAAGCTATTCTCGAAGCTTCGAACAATCCGTAATCAGGCATATAGTCGAAGGTAACATTCTCGGTTTGCATTCCTCGCTTTTTCTTGGCGTCCAGCATAGTCAAGTTAATACTGCTGACTCGCGATAGATGAGGCATTGAAGAAACGTTAGCCAATCTTCTCTGAGAAGTCTCCTGAGCCAATGTTCGTAGATCTTCGTCCCTAAGGTTTCTACTAGCTTGAAATTCGTCGGATTCTTGATTTTGTGGATTCGAGTGAAAGCATTCGTTTTGCGGATTCGGTTTCCATTGAGAATAAACGTGCATTTCAGAGTCCATTCCCACCACCAATATCCCATCTCTGACCCAGGATATTTGCATCGGTAAAGGCGGCAGTCCGTCAGCCGTAGTAAGCTCGATTTTTCGCAGCTTCATCCACCTTATTTCATCCACAAACTGTGGCTGAGCGAGAGAAGAAGTTTTTCTTAGTAAAGGACGGTTTGTACTCTGCGATTCTTTCATTGCTTTCATGTTTGCTTGGGCTAGATCGGAGCTGACTGGAGTGAAAAGCATGATTTTCGAACCAACTCCAACAGTCAATATGTGAGAACCATCTTCTTTAGAAACCCAGTCTAATTGTACGAGATGTTTCTGGGTCAAGGGACATGTGTTTCCATTTTCTATTATGGATTTACGAAGAGATTGAAGAGTGCTGAAAGATGGAACAGCCAAGAGTCCTGAAAAGTAGACGGAAAATTGGTTTTAATATGATGAAAAATAGACTAAAAAACCTTTTCCAAAATCAAGTTTCAAATTTTTACCTGCGGCGGATTTAGTGCTGTCTCCGTTTTCCCCGTTTCGTGGTAATCTCACATCCTCGTGACTAAGAGTTTGCAAAACCTGTGTAAGTCGCTGTTTTCTTTGCAAGAATCTGCTGTCGTACAAATAACTCAAGTCCAAATGCTGGTCAACTTGAATCCTTGGCAAGTGGATATTTTTCAAGTGAATTGTATCTTCCAATACCCATTCGCTGCCTCCGGTACTCTCGCATTCGTAAATGGCTACGCATAGATTAACATATCGAGAATCTGGATCGCTTTTTGTCGGCCTTGTGAAAGATTTGCCGTATTTGTAAGCGCAAGCTATTCTCCCGCTGTAAGCTGCGCTTATGTTCAACGGCTGGCCTGGAAAACGGAGAAAAGTTAGAATATTCAATGAGAGAAATTTCAGAGACATGTCTCAAATAATCTGACTTTATTTACCAGTTATGTCGATCGCAGATTCTTGGTCTTTTCGGATCATCTCCCATTCGCACCATTCGTAACTTAAAGTATCATCTTTCCCTGATTTAGTCACTTTGCATTTCCAAAAACGTACCGTGCTATCGCTGCACGCAGTCACAACTATGTAAGGGGCAAAACATGCCGGATAGATGGAAGAACTGCTAAGATGACCAGCAGCAGGAGCTGCGTGAACAACCTGATCATACAGATTCGATGTTTCTTTAATATTTGGGTTTAAAATAAACAGAAAGTAGTAAAACTGTACTGAATCCTCTTAAATCTGTTTAAAAAAAGAACTTCAAACATTTGGTATTTGTTGATTTTTTGAATAATACGGACCTCCACATTTTCGGGAAGAGGCAATTCTTGTGTGCAGACTTTAGTTGTGGTGATAAGAACGTGGCTATTTGTATGGTGTCGATGTTGGAAGGTAGAATCAAACTCTGGTTGCCCCTCGCGATTAGGTCGTATACCCGTTTGGCTAGTTCTTCGAGATCTCTTGCCTTCTGATTGGGAATTTCTACGCGGAGTACCGTCCTCATCTTCGTCTTGGACCAGATGTGAGTCCGGAACGTACATCATGGATCCGGTCAAGCCTAGAAGAAGATTTATGAAAGATATCAATATTTATTAACTTGAATTATGATTAATAATGTACTTTGTGAATGTAAGTACCGGTCGTTTCTGGTTGGGAGGCGATAACGAGCCTCCACATATGTACAGTAGTTCCCTTTTGAGTTCTCTCTAAAACGACGATGTAGAAAGGTTCCTCAAAAATCGCAGACTGCTGCAAATCCACCATTGCGTCGAGGGTAGATTCCATAAAGCCTAAATCGTTAGCAGAAGTTTCTACTCCTGGTGGTTTTTCGTCGTTTCTTTCTCCTGTTATAAGCTGCTCTTGAAATACGTGCAGAAATTGTGTGTTCTGCCAATCCTGAGTAATAAAATAATATGTAACAGAAAATTAGCAATTGAGAAAAAAATCCAGCCCAAATATAGTCCGAAATTTTCATTTTCAAGACCTACATGAGTCGCGTCAGTTATCGCATCTAATTGAATGACGCATCCTGGCCTGGAAGTTGATTGCTGTGATACAATCTTGATTTTATCATGTATGGAGTGTCTGAGACCGTCGTCAGAGGATGTGTCAGTTGATAAACTCGCCATGGAATCCTGGAAATGAAGTTTATTGATCAAAGGAATGAAAGGACTTTGATTGTTTAAGTATTTTAATTAATTTACCATCATCCTGCTTCTCCTCTCGCTGATAGAAACCTCAGCTAGTAAGGTCCTGGCGTCTATAACTGCCTGATAAACTCTCAGACTCTCTCCGTCGCTAGCAACAAAACAGGCGCTTGGAGAGTTTGATAAATTGCCTAAGGTTGTACTGGGAAGTAGAGTCGGTATCCAGGCAACGTTACTGAACGCCGATATTTCTGGAGAGTTTATACGAGCCAATTCCGAGACTCCTCCGCTCTTTGACAAAGGTCCGACGGCGTCTACTCGCCATAAAATTAGCTCGCTGCAAAAACCCTGAAAAAAGATGATCAATTAGAGAAAAAACTTCATAAAAATAAAGTTTCTTTAGTTAAAAGTTAAGAAATCATCGGACACCGTTGTGACCTGATCTTACAGTAGGAGACATTACATCTTTTCCACGTCCAGGATCTTGCTTGTTTTCCATATCGTCCATTGTTCCGGGAACTGGTGGATCCGCGGTGGGAAAATCCGGCATATTATGATGCGAGGTAGTTACAAGCAAAGGTAAAACTGGATGACAAGTTATATCATTGACTCTGAACCGATGACCGGAAGCTCTGCAAGCGTGGCCGATGCTGAGTACCTAAAAAATGAGCAAAATTCGTTTAGAATATTGAAAAAAAATTCGTCATTCCTGTTAATTTACCTGAGAAAACTTGCTTCTATCAGCAAAGGTCAATTGCCACAGATTTAGAGTTCCATTTGAGTGCTTTGAGACCATCGAAACTATTGGACTAGGATGCGCGAGCATTTCGGTAACGGTTTCCTGCGTAGTTTTTACGTGTTCATTCCCCTGTCCATGCTGAGTGTTTATACCGTTTTGATTTTGTTCAGCTAGTGTTTGAACAGTCTTTAAAAGTTCCTGACCAGCTTTAGAAGTGAGCGTAGATTGTTCTTCATCCGCTTCTATGAGGCTGGGTAAAGGGGTAGTGACTTCCCCAGCTGAGAATAAGAAATGTTGTTAAAAAAAATTCTAGAAAACTTTTTAAAACAAATAAATTCATTATTCTCACGTTCTACAGGCTTAGTAGCGGACTTTGTAGCTTCTCTAATGTTTAAAAGCGGTCCTCCGGTGTTGTGTGAATACATAGAAACGTTGTGACTCATTGTAGAAGCATCTCCTAGTGGAAAGGCGTTTGGTATTCTAGTTGAGAATGATATTTGTGCCTGCCTAAACGATCCCGGATGATATTCGTCCAGCCATTCGATATGCCAGATCAAAAAACTGCCATCAATTGGATGAATTGAGAATAACAAATCCGGGTTGTGGTGCCAGTCGCGTAACAAAGTCTCTATCTTTGTGTCCAGAGAATCGGGAGCATGATTCATTGACGAAGTTGCGTCTGTTGCTATAGAATTTATCGACGTGGTATTGCTGTGGTTGGAATATGAAGAATAAATAATTATGAGATTGTTTCGAAGCGACAGAAAATTTATGAATAGGATAAGTAAATTAATCACCTGAGACTCTGATGGGATTGCACACTCTGCGGTAAACTGTGATGAGAAGATGTATGGGTTGTGTGATGCTCATCGCTGCTGTGATCTTCTTGACTTCCTGATCTACCACCAACGCCTGATTTCTGGCTGTGTTGATGTCGCGAAGATCCCTTCTCTGAAGAGCGTATTATACCATAACACGATAAGATGGTTCCTAATGAATTATATCATACCCAAAAACCATGCAGCATGCACAATGACGTACCGATTCTGATTGTGTGTAATTTAGGGAAAAAAGGTTTCTTTTTAATTTAAAAAGCGATTTAGAAAGTTTGAATATCTAAAAGCAGCAAAACTTGAAAAAGAAAAATACCCTTTCATCAAAAGCAGAGGCTCTAATCTCATCGAATTCGTCGACTGTGAAGTTCAGTCAATCAACAAGCTGTTTTGTAATAAAATAATGCGATACTTTAGTTCTGCGAGATGATAAGAGGTCAGAGTTTAACTATTGGGAAATGAGGTTTGAATTTTGGGAAGAAATACCAAAAAAATGTCTGATATCTGATGGATGGATAATTGTTTGTTATTTAAAGTGTAATACTAAAGCGTACAGAATACCGTAAAAAATCAGTCACCAAGTGAGGATAATTCAAACTATTTAACTTACTTGGTGTGTGTTCATCTTCTGAATCGTGATCAACATGGTCTCCTTCGTGCTGTAGACCTTCCTCCTTTTCGACTACCTTGCGAGTTAGTTCCTGAGTAAAATAACGTTAAATAAAAAATTATAATGTTCAAACAGCTGTAAAGTACACAAAATTTTCATGCCTTTGAACGAGCATTTGATTCATTAATTACAAATTTTTTTTAGTCCGAACCTGCAATATGCTTTCTGCTTGCATAGTGAAATGCATTTCCTTGTTATTTAGCCAATGTAAAATGAAATTAGGCTCTCGTTCAGGATCTCCAGTTATCAGACTCGGCACCAATGGTATATCTATAACATCAATGTACACTACCAATCATAATTTAAAGAAAATTCACAATACTACGTATTACTGATGAAAGTTTTTTTTTCCCGCGTTTATCATAAATTTTTTACGAATAAACCATTCAAAAACCTGAGGAATGAAGTCAGAGAAGATATTCTACGAGTTTTAAACTATAAATGTAAATTAAGGAAATAATAAAACTCTAAATGCTTTATTTATTAAAAAAAATCAAAGCACTTTACCAGTTTCAGCGTTGATACTCGCCGCCAGATGAAAATGCATTCCCGGATAATGGCTCGTGCCTTGATAATGATTGTGAAAATCATGGACCGAATAAGTTGATGGTAAAGTGGGTAGAGTCGGAGCTGTATGACCGGCTTGATTTTGCTGTTGTTTAGCATGTCGTCGGATGTGAAAACAAGTTCTGTTACAAAAGGGATAAGTATTAGAAGACTTGTAGCTCAAATTCAAAGATTTGATAAGAATCTAAACCAACAATCAAAATTTGAGGCACGTATCATCTGTTTTTCACGTCTTTGAATACTCAGATTTTATTTTAGTATAATTTTCGCTTCATAATAGATAAAATAATGAATTACTTCATATGTTTAAGACGCTGCATGAACCGATGCTTGTGCATAGTATGATGTCGGTGTTTTCCATGATGTCCATGTCTGTCTGGACCCTCAAATTGACTCATATTAGCCAGTCCTTCAATTTCCGGGGGTATTGTTTCAGCCCAAACACGGCATATATTATCGCGGCAGGATGTGACTAGCATGTTAGACACGGATCCCCTGTTTAAAATATATAGTAAATATCATTTTTGTTTCAATTTCCCTTTTTTATTTTTTTTTTCTTCTTAATGAAAAGTTCCTTTATATTTTTACTAACTTTGGCATGTATTTGCTCGTCTTTCGCCATGAGAGATGAGTAACGGCTCGAGGATGAGCAACGTAAACGAAACTGTAACTGACTTCGCAGGTTGTAGATTGGCTGAAGTTTGAATGATCCATACTCTTCGTTGGAAACACTGTGAATGATAAGAAAATAAAAGAATTATGAAAAATATTCAAATTAATGGGAAATAAAAAGCAAGAGTTAATCTCTCCACTCAGAACTTATTGGAATTTTTTGTTTGTTTTGAAAAGATGAAAATACTTCAATTTCATTGTAAACATTCATCGACAAATTGGTATTCGAATTCAGATAATCCAAATATCTTCTTACATTGTTTATTTTCGAACCAAATTTTGACTAATCTATCGTTAAGTCCTGTAGTAGCAAAAAGCGTCCCGTCCGGACTAAAGCTCATAAGATGAACGGGGGTAGCTGTACGACATTTCCATACGCAGTTCCAGGTTCCTGGTTCAGGACCAGAGCTTGTACCTGGATCTCCGACACCTGGACTCTCCGCTTCTCCGCCAATTGAGAAAGTCACGCCGCCAGCAGCTGTTGTAAAAAATAAGTTAACATCAGTTAGCAGATTGATATACAAAGCGTGTTTTAAAATTTTTTTCCAACAATAAAAGGAAATCATCAAGCTGATAAAAACAGTCAATGCCATGCTGTAAACAAGGCGTTAAAAAAAAAAAAAATTTGCTGTGAAGAAAAATAATGAAATTGTGCTGATTTCTTAGCGGAAAATTACATCCTATTGTTAATCTCGTTTTTTTATTTTTTATATTTGATGTAGCATGCTGGGTGCACATCGTCAGCCAACGTTCATTCCTGTTTTCAAATAACTCACGATCCTGAGATGTTGATCCGAGAACACTTGGCTCTCCTCCGGTTAATGCTACTTCTTCCATTTGCAACATTTTCACCTTTGTAGCTGCGTGTTTACAGTGAAAATAAATTCTTTATTTACCATTTAAGAATATTGCGTATGGTTCTTTGATGAATTTCAACTTTGTCAATCAAAATCTCTTGTTTTTTTCCGCCCCACGAACCTCTCGAAGTAATTTTACAAGATCAGAAACGAATTTCTACCTTCGACCGGGTAAATTCTTTCCAAATTTTGACTAGCTAATCAATTTTCTCACCATGTTCTTCCTGAAAAGGTTGAATATTCTGATGCCAAAGCTGCAGGAGTTCTCCGCCTGTTAGTATCCTTGTACCCTCTAAATTCCATGACAAAGAACTGATGTGAGAATCCGTCTGAAGACTGCCAGTCTGAACCCATCGATATTCTAATTGCTGAAATAGGAATAGAATTTTAATATCAATACTCTCCTTCGTCATAATATCAAATATTAGACAGATGATGAAAGCCAGAGTATATAGCAGCCTCAAAATAGACATCAGCTATTACACAGTACAGCCATGTTGAATATAAAACTATAAATATATCTCTTTTATAGTTTTCAATAAACGAAATAACAATACTGTGTAATTATTTCGTGAATTAGTTTACAGTTTGTTAGATTCAGTTGAAAACAGAGGCATAAAATAGGCCGAAGTAACTAACTCTATTAGGTAAAATTTGTTCAATTATAAAGTCGAGAGAGAGAGAGGTAATACAATACGCAGTTTACATCCAACTGGAATTTAAATTAACATATCTATAAAAATTTGCATAACAATTAACTAAGTTAATTACATAATTATACCCTCGATTGGAACGATAAATAATAAAATGATTGTTAATGAGCCTAAATTGTTGCTTGAATAATTGAAACATCATAGTTTATACAGGATTTATAAATATAATTAATTAATTGCGTCAACAAGAGGAAAGAGATGAAGAGGTGAGAGAAAAAATTAAATACATAATTATAACTCACGTGGGAACACGTGCTGTGGATCAATGGCGTAGGCTCAAATATACAGACTTGGTTTTCGTAAGCTGCTGCTATTTTACCGGTGTCTGTACTACAGTCAAGGCAGCTTATACGAATGTAGTTGTGAACGGCGCCTGGTATTATTTGAACTCTTTCAAAGTTACTCGCTAAAATGACTATGTTGCATCCAGCTGCGTAGGCCTGTTAAATTGAAATAAGATAGAGAACGTTGTAAATTTATTATATGTATACATACATTTATGAAATAGATTAAATTATTAAAAATATTAAAACATATCTAGTTCTCGTTGTTATCATTCTTTTTTACTATCTATTTATTTATCAGGATCTCTAAAAAAAAAAAAGTCTTTATAATTTTTAGATAGGAAGATGTATATCCGTAATCGTGAATCATATATATCTGTAAAATCAGTCTGTTTTCAAAGACCACTTTTTTTTTGTGTTCTTTTTTTTTTAATATAAGGATTATCCTTGTTTTATTTCTTTTGTACAATTGTATAGTAGCGATAAAACCTGATAAATAAAAGAAAAAAACATTCAGATAAAAATCAATCAATTCTGCAAATTAATTATGTCTCTGATAACAAAAAGGAACGTATTTTTCAAAATCGTATAAGAATTGATAACTCTCTTTCAAAATACGATGAAAATAAAAATGAACTTCTTCAACTCGGATGGGAACTTTTTGTCGTTTCTTTTTATTTTCCTTCGAAACTTTTTACAGGATTAGGATAAAGGAAAAAGTTGATGAATCAGATGAGGAGAAAAAAAAACCGGAAAAAAAGAACGAATAAATTTGAGATAATAATATCTTACTGGTAACAATAGATAGTGTAAAATAAATATAACGCGAATTGTTTCAGAATGGTTAGAGTGTACATACGTGAACTCATTGTTAAAACAAGTATTGTATAGATATGTATATGTATAAGTATACGATGATAATAATAATAAGTGTGATATAACGTCGTGTGTTGATATTGAAGATAATGAAGTGATGTAGTGTACTCGTTATTACAAGTATATTGATAATTCATATATGCGTAGTTGAGTTTGTAAAATAATAAAATTCAATTACATATTAATTTTAGTATGTGTAGATTTTATTACATTCATTTTCATATTATTATTGTTATGTCGGTAATAAATAAATAAAAATAAAAAACTAGCGTACAAATTAATAAATGACAATAAAAGGACTACTTTAAGGATAGCGAAGTTCGTGGAATTATATATTCTATACTTAAGTATAATAAGAATCGCGAACAAATCTGATTGTTAAAAGAATGAAAAAAAATAATAAAATAAAACTAAAATTATGATCGTTGGGTATAGGTAGTCAGCTGATTCGAAATTCAACATTCTCTAACTTCTTAAAGTTTTAAGTTCGTGTTCGGTAAATAGCCATATTGACTTTTATCTTAAAACTACGTGAATATTTGCCCTAGATATCGCGTTATATTGATCTGTATACTAGGCTCTGTAATATGTAGTTCGGGCGTATAATAGAGTAGAGGGTAGTATGCAGTTAGGATATATTATTTGATTGTATAAAAAGAACCAAAATAAGGGATATAGTAGATGAAAATTACTACTATAGGTTGTAATGTTTTTAAGACGCGTAACGTCACGAAACGATCGATATATCTGATACATTTACTTATTGATTTGATTCGATTAATTAAACTACTGGCAAACGTCTAAACTAAATTATTTACCGTGAATGATATTCCTTCGACAGAACCAACGGCGTAACAGCGATCACCTGCGTTGCAGGCACCACTGAGTATCTGATGACAATTCATGGTTCTTCTTCGTTCTTCATTGATTCAAGTTATAATCATTTTTAAAACGTTATACGTAGGTTTTGATTATCACTTTTACACAGACAAGAAAAACCCACCTTTTATAATCTTTTACAGATAAATTTTGTACACTTTATTTATTTATCAACAGTCAACACAATCGATATGTTATTTACAAATTTTTTATCCTCGTCACTTCAAAGAAATCACTTGATAACTTACTGACGTGCCACAAATATCTAGCAGTAGTCCACCGGCCATCTTTAAATGGCACCTCCTTGCGGGGTTGCCGGATCACGATTAAACCACGAAAATGAAAACTGTACCATGATGGGACACTCGGCTATAGCCACAGCGTTGCGCCGCGGGAGGCGCTGCGTACTCAACCCGCGGAGTTTGAATTCAAATATTTGGCGTCAAATTCGAATTTCGATGTTCTTAAAGGATAAATACTGAATAAATTCGTTAATCGATAGTTTACTTTACATTTATCCCCAAAATATGCGATTTTCAATAGTTTATTATACAATAATTGTAATTTATCACATATCAGAGTAATAAATATACGTTTTATTTAAAAAAAAAAAAATATTTTTATTGGAAATGATTACCATATCCTGCAATATTCTAAATATAAAATGCTAGACGAGTTACTGCGAGAGTTGACACAGCATTGCGACTCCTCTGATGACCCAGTGTTCAGGGGGTCGTTTTGTAGGCAACCACATAGCGATTACAAAATTAGTAGAATGTCCAGTAGTGGACAAGACTCCTCTTCTTTCGCTAGTTTTGTAAACTGGGCAAGTATAGGTCGGTCTTTCAAGAACTTCTTCTTTTTTCATGGGAGTTAGTAGGAGCTAAAACACAAAGAAGATCCTTTTTTATATTTCCAAACTTCGAGACACGATTACGACGAGACTTTAGATGATTATCATCTCCTCGATGTCTTACAAAAGGCACTTCGTCGTGAAGAACTTTCGGAAGACTTTCATCCAGCATCATTTCTTCCATATTAAACCTAGCCCCGTCTAGAAAAAGTCCGTAAACGTAGATCCCATCCTCGGGAGGTTTTGTAAACTTAGTTTCCTTCTGAGGCATGAAATCGTATAGCAAAAGATCTATCGGGATGTGATACTTTCGCGCATAGTTTTGCCTAGCTCCGGTAAGAAAGGCTTGAGTGAAGTAGAACCCAGATATCCAGAAGGTGATCGGAGGTCCTTCCTCAAACCATAGCTAAAGAAAAAAAATAAATAAAAGCGCGAAATTTACGTAAAAATCGTCTATTTTGATTCACATTTAACACCACGTTCATATATCAATTTTACTTGAAGAAAGGCCAGTCGTTGTAGAAAATCGTTAACATAACTGCCCAGTGGCTTTAGAGATGGATACGAATTCTGTTTCCATAATCCAGGAATTCTTCCCGTTAAAATAGAACCCGTTACTTCCTCGAGCTCGTAAGACATGGAGACGAAACCTGTAAGAAACGAAGTAATAAGAAGAAGAAGAAATATGCATAAATCGTATCGAATTTAATAAACTAATGTGAAATTAATGAAGACCTTTTATTGCTTTTTGTACGTTGATAAGGCTACTCCTGATGCATTGCAGTAGCTTATTGAATCTTCCCATTTCTTGCACAAGAACTGTGTTCATACTTTGATTGTACGACGTGGGATATCGCTCCAAGGCTTCGACAAGATCGAAATCGTTTGGTAATTTATTCAAAATGTCTGTAGAAACTGAGAATACTATTTCATCGGCTGATTTACCGCTGCTTCCAGTCTCACCGGTTTCCTATATCGAAAATGGACTTTGCAGTGCTCGATAAAATCAGTTTTTGAAATGCAAATTATGACGAGTTTCTCAATTACTTATAGGATCCCTAAAGCCAACGGATCGATCACTTACTTTCAATTTCTGAAGAGCAGCGTGGAAAATCGGTGGATTCAATTAATGAACATAAAATAATCGTTTTTATCGGTTATATGTCGTTTGTACTTACCTCCATCAGCCATAAGTCCTGTGGCAGCGATTATTTGAATATAAACGATGATCATATTTAAAAAATACTCGAGTTTGAGACGATTTAGGCGTTAATTTATACGTACCGTTCGATCCTAGCAGCGTGAACGAATGAGGGATTAAGAAAAAGTAATCAAAAAAATGAAGAAGACTTTTGGGAAATTAATTCTAGATTGTTTCAGTCACCTGAGTAAGAAGCACGGATTGAAACAGCAGATCGGTTTCCTGTCGTTCTTTTATTATATCTGCATTTTCGTTCATACCAAATACACTAGGCCCGGTAATTAGTGGTAAATTTCTAGTGTATTCCATGTAGGCTTCGTATTCCTTCGCAGTTGGACAGTAATAGATGGTAGAAGTCGAGTCGTAGTAGTAAATTTCCTCTTCCACAACGTTTCTGGAGAAAAAAAAATCATTCATCATTTAAACTTCAAATAAGCGACAACGACGTAATTTCAACCCTGAAGTACACTCACTTGCAGTAAAATTTCGCCAAAATTGTAACCAGAGTTCGTCTATCCCATTCGTCGGTGACTCTTCCTCCGTAGTTGCATTCCCCAGTCAAATACTTGAGAGCTTCGTACTGTACGTCGTCGTACTGATTCAGGAATATGTGAAGTTGTAGAACGCTTATTCGTAGATCAGTCTCGTTGAATTCGTAGGGTGTGTTCCACCCTATAGCTCCGAACTTTCTTCTCTCTTGAACAATCGCGTGAAAAAAGCAAAGAGAATAGAGCAGCTTTTTGAAAGTATCGCTCTGTGTACAAGACTCGAAAAAATCCGAATCGGATATCGGATCGCTCAGATAAGAGCGAATTATATTTGCCCGGAGGCCAGTCGGTGGCTCGTTCGTCATTTTTACACCATTTTGGAGAACAGCTACCGGGAAATAATCGGCGGGGTAACTTGTCAGCCATAAACGAAAATCTGGGTGAATCGTATCGGGTAATAAACCCTCGCATATTTTCTCCAAAGTACCCATCCAGCTCTTTGCCAAATGACAGTTTTGCAGGACAACCCAAAACCCAGATTTTACTCCGTCGTTTATCAGCTTCACTGCGATCGGACCTTGACCTGATGATGAACAAAAAATTAGAAGTAAATGAGACAGATCGGTTTAATTCTGATCTCGAAGATTATAAACGTCACCTTGTCCCAGCGACAGAGAGAACAATTTTTCTGCCCCGAATCCCTGATCATCGGCAAATTTTAGTAACAACTGTGTCGGATCAGCTCCAGGAGTTAAAACGAATATTAGTGGAATGCAGCAGTGAGAATCGGCGTATGATGCAGCGAGGTCAAATGTTGGTGGCTCGACAAACTGCCTTCCCATTTCGTCTGGAAGATAAAGCAAATTATATACACGTCCAGAATTTTGGAAAGCCTTGATTTACTACCTTCGACGAAGGCTTGAACCGCTGGGACCATTTTATCCGGACGAATGCATCTCAGGACCATCATTCGCTCGAATTGATTCAACTTTTCATATGGAGAAGGGAGGGTTGTATACTGGGGTTGTTTCTCGTCAAAGAATGATTTCCAAGTGGTCAGATTTTCGGTGAATGATTGCCTGATCCCCTTTTCAATAAAAAACATCGATACAAAATTATGGAGATTAAAAATTCGGCTTACGAGTTCTGACGGCCAACCTTGAAGCCCTCGATTCCATCCAGTCTGCAAATTTCGTCCCAGGATTTGACTGGCAACCAATTAGTCGGGTTTTCGAACGGGTTGTCTAATCCCACACCTCCAGTGAGCAGGAACATCCAATGGGATATTGGGACCAATCCTCGTTTGTTAAGTAGATTGATTACCAGCAAAAATGAGAACAAAAGTTTGTCCTTTTCGAATAAAGACCGACATATGTTCACGTACAAAGAATATGTGAAGTATTTCGTCAAGTCCGTTAAGCGGAGTTGAACATCGTCGAGTTGTTCGGTATTGTCGATAGCTCCTTTGTACAGATTAACGAACCAGGCTAACGAGTATTGATACATTGGATCAATGTTGGCCAAAACCGCTGCAAAAATAAATAAAATGTGAGAAAAGAAAAAACTGTGACGGTGTAAAAAGGACTAGACCATTTTCCTCACTTATGGTGAAGAAAAGAACCGTCGAGTAAACGGCAATCGGAGTATACTGCAAACGAGCAACGTCGATCGACTTCTCTGTGACTTCAGCAGCAGCTTGTTTTATCTGAATGTCATTACTCAAGACTTTCGAGGAGCTCAAAATGCTTATCGCAGCTTCGTCCTCGAGGATATTTCCTTCAGAGGCTGATAGAACTTCGAGGATTTTGTCTTCCGTCTCTTTCAACATCCTGGAATCAAAAATACACAAAGATTTCTCTAGGTTCACGAGGATCTCATCGTAGCTTCACTCTCTAACTTTTTATTAGCAGCTCCTTGAACTATCAGAGCATTTTTTTCAGACTCCAAATCCGGCCTTTCCTTTGCAACGACTATTCCTAGCAGCTGGTCTTCAAGTCCGCCCGGTGTGATCATGAAATTCAGTAAAGTCACCTTAACAGCAACTTCAGGTAGATAATGAGGATTCTGGAGTTTCGTCGTGATGTAAAATCTGCGGTAATAAAAAGTCTCGTTGATAAATTCGAGTTTTAAAAACGCGCAAATTAATTCGCGAACAAAATGATCAGCACCTAAAATTATGGTTATATTCAACGACGGTGTCTCCAAGTTTAATGCACAGTGCTCCGCCCTGTTTGAACGTCTGTTTCATCAGCACAGGCTCCAGCAAAGCGTCCAATTCTTCACCGATATTTTCTAAGAGCAATGGAAGGCCGAATTGAATCGAATTTTCCAACGCTCTAGTGTAGTCCCCTTGTGTGAGTCGAATGATGCTCATGTTGTTCGATTTTTCCATATTTTTAACCCATTTGTTGGCCTGTCCTTGAGGGTCGATCATCAATGGCCATCGGCAAGCGTTCCTAACGGATGATCACGTCGTTTACAGTTCAGTATAAAAAACAATTTGCTGTACAATCGACTGGACACTTACGTTACTATTATCCCATTATCGATTGAAAATGAATCACTAGGAAGACCGAATATGTTCCATGATCTGATCAGCACAGGATCACCTAGTGTCTCTCTCAGCTGAAACTCTTGGGTACAAGTTACTTTCAAATCCGTACAAAGCTTCACCCATTTCTCTATCTGGCTTATCCGGAAGGGAGTCGTGTAAGGGCCAAGATAAGCCACGACACCAGACCCGATTATGATGTCTCCGGTTAGTTGGAAGTATCTGAAAATCATATTCTTTCGTTTTCTTATTCCCGAATGGCGTTTTTTTGTTTGTTTATGGAATTAAGCATCGCACCGGTCGCCCAATGACTTCGCGCTCTCTGACCACCGAGTGTATTCTCCTCCCAAACCGCCGATCAGTTCTTCAGCTCGTCTCAATTTCTGTTCGCAATCTGTTACCTTGTCCATCATTCCTTGGTAGTCAGCCTTTCGAGCTCTCAGCACGTCTTCAAGAGCTGATAATTTCGCCTGGAAGACAATTATCAACAGATTCATCAAGCTGATCTTCAAATGCGGTGAAGAGAAGCTGCGATAATCACCTGAACTTGTTTTAACTGTTCTCTTTTGAAGTTCAGTTCCACCATGGCGGAGTTGTACTTGGCCTGGGCTTCGGCAAGTGCTTTTTTCTTCGGGGCAACGACCTTGGCGACTTTATCGTATTCCGAAATCGCGTAGACCCAGCGACAGAGACCCTCGCATGCTGTTGATGCTGTCTTTATTTTGTCCGGGTCGAAATTTACGTTGGTCAAATAGTTGGTACGGATTTTGTCCATCACACGTTCGGGGATATTGTCCTTGTCGTAGTTCAGCAGGGAGTCCATAAACTTTATGTCGCTCAGGACTTTCAACGAGGCTTTCCAGTAGTCGTCGACCATCTTTCCATCTGGCCCCTGCATTCGCTCCGGCTTCACATCCTGGGGAAAGAAAATATCTCGATTAGTCACATTTTCGGGCTTGAATTCGAACCGGGATTCATACCTTGAGAATGCAAACGCTTTCCATAACAAGCTTCACTCCAGCCGGTGGATTCTTCATGGTTTTAACCACCGCTATATCGGCGGGCGTCAGCGTGTTCAGAGCAGCATTTGCTCGGTTCAAAATCGGCATTGCTGCTTCCAAATTTGCGTCACATTCGGACTTTATCTTCGACGCACCCGCCGCAACTTCCTGGGAAATTTTTTTATCGTTAAATAGCGGAATGAAAATTGCACTGTGCGATTATATCGGAGTTTGAGAATCACCTGAGCCGCCTCTTCGTCTATTTTAACCACTTTTTCGACCTCTGCAACGCCCGCACTTTCCTCCTCGACGTGTGCAAGTATTTGTTGAACCTCGCCAGCCGCGGTGACGAGCATTGGTTGCAAAGATTTCAAAGTTTCCTGCATTTCTGTTACTTGCTGATTCGTGTTGTCCAGCTTGTCCAGCCCCCCTTCGTAACGGGTCTTCGCAAACATTACCTCACTGAATCAGACGAAGATCTGGTCTTAGTTCATCCATATTTCGGAAAAATTCGATTCCGTTTAAACCCACCTTCGTTTTTTTTCTAAAAGTGCTTTGAACGTGTTGATCAACTCCAAGTACGAGGTTGGGGTGACGTACGTCCGTCTTTTCACCCTGGTCAGGAATTTTTTGCTCATTCTTTGCGTCGACGTGTGGAAATATTGGCACATGTCGATGCAAGCGAGTCTCTCAGATTCGGGGAGTTCAATTTCGCCTAGAAATCTCGTCGCTACTGCCAGCAGAGCATCCTCTGGCCATGGCTGATGGAAGAAAGTGTTTACTGAGTCTGATGGGCTTTGAGAATCGAACGGTTATAAAATTCGAAGATACCTGGAGCCAGTCGATAGTGCAGCAGTTAACCAAGGCTGGAAATTTTCGGATACGATTCCTGAACCCGTCACCGATCGGTGACATTGCTACTACTATGTGCAACTGATCGCGAGCTATTTGTACGAAGAGATTGAACAGAGCAACCGGACTGCCGTCAGTTTGCATGGCTTTTTCTTTCTGACGATCGATTTGTCGCATTTTTTCACAAATCTCTGCCTTCTCGTCGGCGGAAAATAAATTTGGAACCTGTAGGAGATTCAGATTATCAGAATGTGAGGGTTTCTTGTGGAAAGAATTGACATCCCCGCACTTGCCTCTCCGGAGTTCAACATATTGCTGATATCTTCCAAAAAGCTTTCTTCCTTGATCTGAGTATCGGTGAAAAGGAAAGTGGAATGGAGTTCCGTGGCCGTGCTTTTCGTCAGGATCACTCTGACGTCCTCGTGCCACTCGTTGCTGCCGTATTGCTTGCTAATTTCGACTTGGAACACTTCGTGCTCTGAAATATGCGCTGCCAATCTAGTCAACGACTGTCTACCAGAACCTCCTACACCGACCAAAAGCGCGTGACTTCGAGGCTGCTTTATTATACGACAAATTTTCGACAGATGTTCAATCGCGAATCTGTGAAGATCAGAGCAAAGCTTCATACTTCAAATACCAAAAAAAAAAAACTTCGAGGATTACCTGAACAGAACCAAATTCATGGGCTTTTTAGTCATCGAATTAAACTCGGCGAGATACGCTTCGACTATCACCCTCAAGTCGTCTAAATCCTGGACTTCCTGATACTGACGAATGTCACTTTTCGGGTCAGAAAAATCGCAGTACAACAAATTCCGAAGTTCAAAGTCACCAACCTGGAAAAATGAGTGTAAAGAAAGTTTCTACCAATTAAAGTCTAAGGACTGGATCACTCACAGATCCTTTCTTGTCCGCAGTTAAATCACTGAACATGTAGTCCATGTCGATTTCCATTCTCTCCTGAACGACGATGTGGAGTTGATTGATGAGCCAATTGGTGTCCGTCTCATCGACCAGCCTGTCTCCATAGACTCTAAGAATCTCGTGAACCCAGAGTCTCTTCATATTCACTAAAGTCGGCATTGTTTCAGGAACGGAGAGGAGCACACCCTGATGTACAGATTGGTGTTAACTGTTCGTTTCGTCAGGAGGAATAAATTGGCTAATCGATCGAACTTTCGTACCTGAATTACCCTCGAGAAGTCACGAAGATTGAACAAGTAGTGTGACTTTGCAGGAGTTGGTAAAAGATGCATAAGACTTTCTTTGTAGATGTCCATAGTCGCCATAACGATTTGTTCTATGCAGGGATCGAACTCTTTACTGAAGCCCCTGATCGCACGGATTTTAGAATCGAATTAGCGGAGTTTGTTGATTATCAAGACCCGGAGAAGTCGAGTTATCAGAATTTACCTTGTGTCCAGATGCCAAAGAACTATTTTACTGAATATGGTGATCATAACGTCGTCCTCGAACTCTGATATAGTCAAAGTAAAGAAATGTCGCTTGAATCTTGGCGTGACATCCTTTCCGCTTCCTCCCGGCGGTCCCATGGCACACATCAATTGAATTTCGATCAATTTCACCGGGACAATGTCCTTTCTATCGTACCTGCAAAATATATCGGATCCTGTTTCATAAATTCAGACTAAAAAATTGACCCGAAGAACTTACCACTGCCAATGGTCCAGCCATTGTCTCAGCAATTCTATGGGAGGCTGAGCCCCGTAGATTTCTTTCATGGGCATAGAAACATCGTCGACAAAAATGACCCATCGTTTACCGATGGGAGGACCGTAGACCCCTTTTCTCCGTTTGTCTAATTTGCTCATTATTATATCTTGGGTTTGATTGGCAGTCGTTTGTGCGGAGAAGTTTATGAACAACGGTTTGTAAATGCTGGTGTTGTTCTTCTTCAGCAGAAAATCGATAATGTATACAGATTTTCCGGTACCAGTTGGACCCACGAAAAATACCGGCTTCTGATGCTGGACTAGCAGTTGAAAGAGGGTTGTGTATCTCACTGTCTCTACGGTTGGGACGATTATCTGATTGACCGGAATGTCTCGGGGGATTGGTGGCGCGTTTAACAACTCGTCTGACCATAGTTTCCATTTTCCTTTACCCTGATGAATTTTTAGATCGAAAATAAAGCTTCGAAGAGTTGCGAAATGTCGCAATTCACTCTACTCACCTCGCGTATGAATCTGTAGTCGAATACTAGACCGTCTTTCGGCATGATGAATATGTACGGTTTTGTCGGAGGTTCGACGGGTGTCGTCAGTCGATACTCTTCGAGTAAAACAACCGGGAATTCCTTTTCCAAAAGGCCTCGGAAAAGCCTGCTGAATTTTTCCCTGTGACACGCTTCCAGAGTACCACCCATCGCCCAGATGCAGGAGAAAAAAAATGAGCCCTGTTTCGCATTGAGTTGCGGAATTATCGCATGGAATAAATCAACGTTTCGGGGAACGGTCTGAATCTCACCTCTGTCTGTGCCCTGAGGTCCATGTCGGACATACCTTCGAGAAATTTTTCGTCATAAAAGTCTTCCAAGAAGCAGTCCATCAGGTACATCACCGATCTGACCAAATTCGAATCAGGCATTGGCGCTAGTTCCTGGGGGTCAATAATTAAATCGAGTTTTTAGGATGTTAGCAAAAACCATGAAGCATCTTTCATTACCGTTACTCCACCTCGCCTCAGCAAGTGCAATAATGGTCTGCAGAATCGGTAAAAGAGACAATCCCTCATGAAATTTCTCAGCCACTCTCCCAACGCTTCAGGAGTTTCCCGAAGCCAAGATAAAAGCAACGGTGTCCAGCCCAAGGCGACTGGTTCCATGTAAATCATGCCTGTTGGGTGTGATTGGTTTACAGTAACGACCGCACGCGATGTTTCGTCATTTTTTACTCTAAAATTCCTCACCACATCGAGACACAGTGGCCGGAGAAGCGACCTCGAGATCCATGGGTTCGAAAATCAAATTAGTGGTCGGTGCAAGCTGAATAATTTCCCCGCTCATCAAGCACAGCTTTTTATTGTCGTCCAGGACAGTGTTCATGTTTTCTATCCACACTGCGTCCACTGGTCCATCGAAAATCAACCATTTCCTGTTCTCATTTGTGGACACAGCAAAAGCCCGATAACTTACTGCCAATACTCCGTCGCTCCATTCGTGTGAGGCTGCATCAAACTGACCATAGAGCTGACCCATCGTTATTGACTTTGGATTGATGACCGTTATTTCCACTTTGTGCTCTTCCATCAATTGCTGTGGTCAATAAAATCGTCGATTGAGTATAATTTCGGTCAGCTGTGATTGCGAAGAAGTGAAAAAATCCTACCCTTTCCTCGATCAGCTCTAATGCGTCAGCCAGCATTCTATACGCAGTGGTTTTACCCCCGAACGGATAACCCACGATCATGAATCCGTGCCTTACTATCATCATTTCAAATATCTGTTGAATTTTTTCGAGGAATACTGGCGTGCATTGAATATTCGCTTTCTCACAAGCGTCTCGAGCGCAAGCGTTCAGGTCTGTGTAGTCCGGTTCAGGCAGCACAACGTTTGGGAAGAGATCCGAGGCGATACCCTGAGGATATGACGAGTGATCTTCAATATTCAGAATCGATAAGATTGAGTTTTTGAAACTCACGTGAAACAGCGGCAAGTCATGACTGAGAAACTTCGGGAGGTTTACATCCTTGATGCTTCGCAGCATGAGTATGTCCTCGTCTTCTGTAGGGTATTTTAACTTCAAATTACCAGCGGCTATCAGCACAGACTTGACAGCCCTCATTCCATAGTCGTAGTGACATTGACTCGACAATTGTTCCGAGCAGAGTCTGTAGGCCATTACGATTTTCACTGACAATGGTCTGGCGTTGTAAAACCCGTAAGAGTACAACGTGTTTTCTGATATCAGTCCGTAGTCTGGTACCTGAAATCCCGGGATCGTCAGCTTGACGAACGTCTGGATGTTTAATAGACTCACCATCATCGCAACTGATCGGAAAAGAGCCTTCAAATTATCAGGCAATTCGGAACGCCCTGCGTAGCCCGGATTCATGGTGATAAAAACTGCACACGTTGGGTCCAGGGTCAGCTGAGTACCTTCGAACATTAGTTTCTGCTTTCCGGACTGGATACCGCGCTGAATGGTCAGGATTTGCTGAGCCACAACCGACAGGACTTCAAGATCGATGCGATTGAATTCGTCGAAGCAAGACCAGGCGCCACAGGAAGCCAGACCCTGCATAGACCAGGATATTAATTAACTAATAGCAGATCTTCTTCCATGGTCTGGTTTTAACTGACCTTGAAGAATTTTCCCAAAGCGAGATAGTCCAGGCCATCCGAACAGTTAAAAACGACGCACTGTTTCGCGACAGCTTTTGCCAAGTCCTTGGTAGTCTCTGTCTTTCCAGTTCCAGCTGGGCCTTCCGGGGCCCCACCAAGATGCAGACTCAGAGCACCGAACAATGTTCTGTAGCATCGATCAGTGAGCGGAGTGATTACAAGTCGTGGAGAATTTCCAAGATATTCATAGCCGTAACTTAGAGATGAGTTGATCATCATTGTTTGCAAATTGTCCATCTGGAATGAAATTCGAAACGTAAATCATGCCGCTCGTTTCTTATTCGTTCCATTTCTCACCTGCCAGTAGTAACGCAATTGACACAGCCATTTGAAGTCATTTTCGGACTCGACTTTGTCTTCCCATAATCCGACTAGCACATCTCTTGCATGAACGTCCAGTGTGACTAATGCTCCTGTAAATAAAATCGTTTGAAGATCATTGGATTCAGGAAACTTTGTGGGTAATCGGAGAATATTGATGGAACGATGCCTTTACCTAATGTAGTTCGATTCTGGGCCGAAAGTTTGCCACGTACTAAGATGATGATCTGATTCAGGTTATAATTGCACTTGTCGATGTATTCCTTGAGCCCTTTTTGACCGTGGGGAAATGCTGCTGAGACATCGGCGGTCCAGTACATCTGTCCTATGCATAGGATGGTCTGTCCTGGCCAGTCCAGTACCCATTTGGATCTGACTTTTTTCTGGTAGGTATTTTTGGCATTTATGACCTGGAATTTGAGGGTCATGAAGTCATGGTTGGTTAATTTCGGTTTTATAAAAACGTACCATAGCTCTGACGCTCTTTTTCATATCATCTTCTAGCTGCAAAAGCCATTTTTCAACTTGTCCTCTAGCAGCTGAAGTGTCTATAAAAAATTCGAGAGCAACCTCTTCGCCTTCGGAGGATTTCATCGCTGTGACTTCCATGCTTTCTGTGAAATTCAGCTTAGCGATTCCCTCGAAGCATTTTTTCAAGTGAGGCTGAACCCTGCGATAGTAAAAAAAATTGGGAATGGATCGATCCAGCCTTCGATTTTTTACCTCGAATTTACCTAGTCGGATCCTTCGTTTCGGATAAAATTTCCAACAGCTCGTCGTTGGAAAGGAAGAAGAATCTCGTAAAGAACAGTCTCTTCTTTTCCAGGTATTCGTTGAGTCCTTTTTGTATCAGTTCCAAAAGTCCCATACTTTTTTGAAGACGATCCAGCATCTTTTCTATGTCAACTACGGTCAGGACTCTAGGATCAGATATCACAGTGCCCATAATGTCTCGCCAGATCTAAAACAGAAGACATGCAACATCAGGATGTACCGAAACTCCTCGTATCCTAATTACTGACTTTATCAACAGCATTAAACCGTCGACCCTCCTCAGGCATTTGCTGTTGGATATCAGGAGACGAAAAAATAGGCTCAAGGTACATCCAAGTGGCTTGTACTTTGAGCCAGTAATCAATGATGTCCTGCAGCAGATGAAGCTTCGCTTCCCATTCTCTGAAAAATTTTTAAAATCGTGTCATGAAGGGCTCAGAATGTTTCCTCTAAAATTTCTTACAGAGTTTCATTCTCGAAAGGTTTTATGTAGACGGAATTCTTCATGGTCTGTGCCTTGGTCAAGTGGTCGTCGAGGAGCAACTGAATATCGTCTACACTCGCCACAACGTATGTCCCAGTATCGCGGTAAGGAGTCACAGTGAACTCCATCTCAGTCCAATCGGTGTGCATCCTCTGTAGGGCTTTCTCCAGGTTGTTTTCCTTGGTCGCAGCTTCGGACAGGGCTTCGAATTTATCGACGTATTCGTCGAGGCCGAAATCGAGAATCTGGGAACCCAAAAATCGTTAAATTCTGGGACTCATCGGCCTTTTTAGAAATTAAATCACTTGCCTTTGCCAGTGTCATGTTGTGATCAACTTTTATCGGGAAACCAACAAGTTCAGAGACTTGTTCCCAGTGTCTAGCCTTCAGGCCAGGATTTCCCAACGTCATTATCACCGGAAGATGTTCCTTGAACTCTTCTATCCTTCCTTTAATCGTCTCAGCCAATTTCCTGACGATTGGTTCCTGGAAAGTCTTTTCGAGCTTATAGACCGTCCGATAAGCGACACCCACATCAAACTCTATAGTTTCAGGATCGAACGCACCGATTTGAGCGGTTGTCCACTTGTCGTAGTTGGTGAGAAACTCGCATGCAGCGTCGTACAGTTTTTTGTAGGGCGCAAGTCTGTCGGCGGTCTGTTTTTCGGTATAACGATTTAATTTTTTGCTATCATTATCGTCAGGATAGAAGCAAAAAATATCCTCCATACCTTCTTCCGCAATGGATACTGGGACAGATCCCAACCGAACATCTGTTCCTCCTCGTTAAATCTCTCAATTCTATCCATACCGACGATCAATCGATTCTCAAGACTTGTTGCCTTCTTTTTGTACCGGAATATCTCGTCGATGTTACCCCAGTATTGGATCTCGTCACACTGTTTCCAATACAGTTGTAAGTCTTGTTCAAACTTCTCGATCCTTACGGACAGAACTTCCTGGTACTCGATCGTCTTAAGGGCAACTATCTCACGGTGTTCTTCGAAGACTGATGGCATCCGGTAGCACCTTGGAAAATTTCACACATCTTTACACACACTTTCCAAAAAGAGGAATCGTCGAGCAAACTTACCACTGAAAAGCCGCGTTCACGGTCTTTATTTCCACCGGTGTGAGCAGCGAGTAGTCAGACAGGAATATGACGTACTGGAGGACCTCCTTGAGCCTCTCCTGGAGCAAAAATACCAGTTCGTTCTCTGCCTTTTTGACGAAATTAATCAGTTGCATAAGTTCGGGGGTCCCTGGCGGGGTGCTCAGCGCTTGATCAGCTATGCCCTCGTACTCCTCGCAAATCCTGAATTTTTTGAATTAGATTTAGAAAGTATCAAAGCTGAGCACTTTTTCTTGTATGAAGGAAGATTGGAGATGCTCACAATCTGCACTTGTGCTGATAGTCCGCTACCATCTCCAGGACTAAAGTCTCCTTCTGATTAGCAGCCATGACAGCGACACTTTCGACTAGACTAGTCCTCCGCATAGCGAACATACCGAGAAAGACAGTGTGTTCGTTCGTGACTGGTATGTTCATGCTCAGTTGATGAAATTTGTCAATTAGCACACCGTACTCTTCGAGATTGTGGGGAGGATCGTTTTCTATGAAGCCGAATACCGTTCGATTCTCGGTGTCGTCTATCAACGTTATGTACTTGTCAAAGTCCCTTAATCTTTGCTCAGGACCGACACGTTGTTCCTCGATTAGATTAACTATTTGTCCGGTGAAACCATCGATTATTTCTTGAAGAATGACTGGCTGGAGTTTCGGAAACCAAATTCATGTAAAAAACGGTTCGATTTTCAGAATTATTTATCTACCAACCTGCAGGACCTTCTGAGAGCCGTTGTAATCCTTGTAGAGTTTCATTTCGAGCCTCGGAATGTTGTGCACTGCTTCCAGCAGCGAAGTCAACAAGGTGATCAAAGTGTCGGAAAATGTTTTGAAAGACGGTTCGAAAGTCAGAGTCTTGTTTCTTATGATCACGTTCAAGTTGAATCCACACTGTGAATAGGAATAATATCGAATTTTTAACGAGGGGAATGCCCTTCTGGAAATCACTGAGATAATTGGTTCGATGAACGTCTGTCCAAGGGATCGAGATGGATCTTCTACTCACGTTTTTCACATTCCATGATCCTCTAGTCTGCATGAAAATGATTTAGCACACAGAACATGAATTTTTTCTACCGTGAAAATGATTCTGAAAAATTATAAGGACGATTTTTTCCACTCACTCCGAAGCTCAGGATGTACGACATGTAGTCGTTGATCGATTCTAGACAAAGATCTCGAAGTTGTGATTCCATGATTGTCGCGAGGCAGTTGAAGAACTGTTCTCTTCTTGATGGGTTGTTGGTTCCTGGTAAAAGTCCCTTTTTCTGTCCCTGGAAGCGGGATGAACGAGGTGAAAAGGACCTTGACGATTTGTATCATTATTTTACTTACTACTGTAAATATCCTGAGAATTTTTGGAAACCAATTATTGCAAAGTGTGTCTCTCGCCTTTGCTACCATTTTTGAAAATCGCCAATCGAAACTCTCCAGGTCATAACTCTCGCCGTATGTTTCGAGCTCCTTTTTATTTATCAGACGCAGTGTGCTGTAGACGAAAAGGCACAAGATTAAACCACTTTGCAACCCTCCGTATCGAGCCTCTTTCATAAAGACTTACTGAAACTCTCTGTACCACAAATCGAGGGTCTTCCGAATGCACGGATTGTAGAGGTTTAAAATTTTCTGCAACTTTACCCGAGTGGATTTATACCGGATGCTATGCTGCGGTGGGAAGTGTTTTATTTCGTAATTTTCGTTGGATACAGTTTCCTGAAAAGCGACGAAAAAAGCAAATTTTCACGATGCTTCTTATTGCGGTAATTTCACTAGAAATTCTACCAACCACTTCCTCGTCCATAAATTCGGGCTTCTGCGGATCCTGGAGCACGAAATCAACGATTGACTTTTTTACGCTCAGCATGTAATCGTCGAGGGCGTCTTTTTCCAACTGGATCAAAATCTGGGGAAAATGTTCCCTCCATTTAACGGGAACTAGAGAAATGATGTTCTCCATAACCGCGACGTCGATGGGTCCAACATGTACGTCGTCTATCCCGTGAAGGATGTAGAAGTAATATCTCAGCAGTTCTCGTTCGTCCTCAGATAACCAATTCTCGTCAGGATCTTCGTCGTCATTTTCATCCCCCGCAGCTACGATCCTTACAACTTTATCCCTGAACTCTTCACGCCGTTTACGAAGCGCGGTGTAACAGTTCATTTTGAAATTAAGCTCCTGCTGTCTTCTGGCTTTCGATTGAGTCCCCCTAACGAGTCTGGATTCATTTCGATATTAGAATCAAAAGAAAAGGGGGGAAAGTTGATCGATCAGACCTGAATTTCGTACCTAGGTATCTTTCTCCGTGGAAATTCGAATAGCTGTTCGACCGGCGAGACGATGGGCTCTTTTTCAAACCAGCACTGAACATGGTCATGCTCTCTGGTATCAAAACGCTGGGTTTGTTTGCTGTGGCCCTTTCTCTTGGTACCTCTAACATCGGTTTTGGCTGACCTTTTGCAGGAATGTCCAGCCGAGGTCTTTCCCTCTCTACACGGGGATTTGAACTCCTTTTTACACGAGTCTGAAAACAGTTCTTTGGTATGACAGGTTAAATTCACAGGATGATTGTCTTCTCTCGACGAATCCAAACCGCTGAACGGTTCCTCTGTCATTGACTGATCCATGATGAACACCCATCAAATTATTCTTGTAATTTAAATTCGAAGACAGTCTTTCACGTAATTAATGACCTCAAAAATATCAACTCTATGGAAACACTGATCAGTCATGATGGTAGCAGGTTTGACAGAGAACTGATGAGCACATGTAAGACTTTTACACAGCAAACCAGACCCGATCGATGGATAATATCAAGCCACTTGTTTGCTCTGTTGCATGGCGACTGATAATTGTTTCTACAAAATTTGAGTGTTTATGAGATAATTGAATTTTTGGTTGAAAGGGTCGATAGGGTGGGGGGTAAAGTTTCTTCGAACGAAAGGACTCAAAAATTGATTTCCTATATTCATCATACAATACATATATTATTATTATTATACATGGTTTATATTATATATATATATATATATATATTATATGTAATATAATGTGTACTGCACGATCAGTTTCTTTGTTCTTTTTTTATTTTTGATTGTCGGTTTGGTTATTATTATTTAATTCAATTTCACACATTTGATAATAATTATTTATATACGTACATTATGCAGATACATACATACATACATACATACATACATACATACATACATACATACATACATCGAATCAAATCAAATCGAATCGAATCAAACATCACATGTTTGATTATATATTTACATTGAATTATCAACACGATTTATTACGATCTTAATCTGAAACTAGTCATAGCATGAACCAAGCTTCCAAAAAAGCAACAAAAAAAAACGGTTAAAATTTGTTCAAAATCTGTGCTGCTGGAATTCGAATTTCAGATTTCTGTTTTTTTTTATTTTTGTAGGAGATTTTTTTGAGGCCGAAATTGCATTGGATTGGTTTTGGAAAATGGAACTTTTTAGTCGTCCGAACTGCAGCAGAAAGTGCATTATCGATTCGATAGTTCATACTGCTGCAGTATCGTGCTGCAGCTATGAGCTATAGTATATGTAATTTTATCTAAAATGTCATTACGATGTTAATTTAGCGTGCGACCTGAATTCCCAAGCGGATGAAATCAATAACGTACTACGTGTACATACATACATGTATACGATATACACACATACATACAGCTATATACTATATACATAAATACATCTATGTATATATAAACTCCTTCACTCACATTTATTGGACTTTTGACGAAGACCAATTCACAAATATAAACGATATTACGTTTTTTTGTTTTTTATATATTCATATAGCTTTTAGTATATATATATAATAATAATATAAATACATATATAATATCATATACTTGTACAATTATATTTATAGTTTAAGATTACACCATAAGAGATCCGGGATAATTTTATTAATCCATCCAAATGTATGGGGGAGGAGGAGAGGTGGGCTTCAATTTTTTATACTATCAGAATAAACAATCGTCTCTTCCTATCGTACAAGAATTCAAGAAAAAAAAAATTTCTTTTAAATTTTGGATCAAAAATGAAATGAGATTTTATCAAATTATTTTTCAAATTAGATATAGGTGTATATACCTGTGTATAAATATGGTTTATATAGGCAATGATTATTATTTTTCTGATTGTCAGACGAACGTACTGTATATTGTATAATAAATATTTAGAATAGTCTTATAATTATAAATTTTGTAACTAATTTTTTCTTTCTCTCTCTCTCTCTCTCTCTCTCTCTCTCATCTTTTTGGCTGATTTAATCAGTTTGTTCCAAAATTATTATACATACAAATAATAATCGTATTATTATTATTATTATATATAGGGTACGTTATAAAATAACTGTGGCCAATAATCAAAAATAATTGATATCTATAATTGTTCACGATTGATTGAAAAAAAAAATATATATATATTCATATACCTATATTTTTAAAAGGAGAGAGAAAGTGAGATTATATATGTAGAGGTAATTATACATTTTTAAAATATAATATCATTATATGTATATATTACATACGTTGTATGTATTAAAAAACCAGTTATAAATAATTATTTATCGTCTCATATACATAAGTATATAATATATAATTATAGTATATAGAGATTTGACCCTTAATTATTATTATTAATTATTCTTATTATTATATATATACCCAACTCGATATATATATATTTAAAGGTATATATATCTTGCACTGAAATTGACAAATTGATTCGATCTCTTTCAACGAACGTAATCAATTGAGCGGAAACTTCCTCAATCTTGCGGGGACTGGTTAGGGTCTCGTGAAACGATAGGATGCCCAGCTGATAAATTCTAAAGAAAGAATAAACGGATATATATGTATACATTTATCATTGAATTGATTTACATATTATTATATGTATATCATCGACGAAACTATGAGAAAAAAAAAAAAAAAAAACTATAAGATCAACGACACTAATTTTATAGTTGAATGAGACAATTAGATTATTAGATGTATTACACATGGTCCAGATATGTAGGTATACATATTTAATTGATTTATTAATTTTAATGAACAATAAGCTGCGTTCAATACATTTTGTATGTGTATATCTATCTAATGGTAATGTATAAAGTATAAATGTATAATAATGAATCGCAAATTATGCACGATTATACAGCAGTACATATATACATATACATGCGATTAAAAATTACTATATTGTATTAGTATATAGATAAAACATATACCTATATATTTATAAATATTTACACAAATTTATAACAATATCGCTTATCTTCTTGTACTACAAAAGCATTTTTATACTAGCTATCTAGTTATACGACATTCATGCATGCAGTGTGAATGAATGGCTAAAGATATTCATAATTGTGACAATTATTGTTAGATCACGAAATATTTTTTTTTTTGTTCGTTTTGTTTTTAATATATTCATCCTTCGAGGAAGATTTTTCTGATATTTAACATGTATATGTGATCGGTATACAAACGATGTTGAGACGAGTGCATTCTAATTGAAAAATCAAAACGAATTTCTATCAGCAAAAATATCGTAGGTCTGATAGTTTTCAAATTAGAGAGAATCAAAGTTCGCACCAATCGCGACACAGATTTAAGTAACGGTCGCGCCGTCCCACGTGACTAGAGACGAGAGCTGTGATTCGCGGAAACTTGAACTGGCTCTGATTTGAAAACCGTTAGAGCCTCGAAATTTTTTTTTTAACAACTTCGGCGTCGTTTTTAGCAAAGAATCCACTCAGCCGGTATTTATACCTATACACTATGACGTAGTATGTACGGTGTAATTTTATATAGAAAGGTGAAATATGGTAATTTTATTCATGTGTTGTTTTTTGTCTTTTTATATTCTCGGTGACACGTGATCTCGTGGTGGTGATGTAAAGCTGAGTTTTTCGGAAGCTGATCGTGTCTTTGAATAGCAGATATCTAAGTAGGTATATAGCTGTTGTACGATGATAGTGTAGGTATATCTGTGTTAGCTTGCAATCATTGTACACAGTATAACGTGTAGAATAGATCGAGATTATTCTTTCTACGATTTACCATTTGTCGTGATGCAGGGACAAACTGCGTTCAGTATTCGGTTGCAGAAACCGCGGGCCCGTGTATTCCATCCACGCACACGATCACCACCTCTCAAACTACTTCCTGCGTACATGCGTTAATATACAAACCAAACAAAAAAATAAAAAATGAATCAAAAAAAAAGAATCAAGTTTATTACAACGTTTTCGATTTTTTTTCTTCCTTCTTCCTCTTCGATCGTTTCAAGTTTTATTTTTTTTTTTCGATTCAACGATATAATTATAAGCTTTTCAAGCGGTACTTTCGAACTGCTTATGAAGCAACGATTGAAAAAAATAAAAATAAAAGTATACGATTGTTATAGTCGTAAGGCAAAAAAAAAAAAAAAAGCTACTTTGCTAATCAGGCTTTGATAAATATTATTTCGATCTATTTGTAATAAGATAATTATGAGCATTTTAATTTATCTATAGTATAGCTTAATTTGTTCATCTACCGCAAAGTGTAATATAAAATTTTTTGAAATTAGAGAAAATATATCGAAAAGCTTTACCTTCGTCGGCTTGGAATTCCTGAAACAGATAAGAAGAAAAAAAAAAGATAATTCAAAAAAGAAATTGCGATAAGAAATCTGGTAGATGATTTTTTTTTTTTTTTTGGTTCTTATATTTCCTCGTCAATAAATTACTGAATTACCGTTTGCTGACATTTTCGCCTTGAGGCTTCGGTGGTTGCTGATTCAATAACGTCAGCGACGAACCTTGTAGTTTCCTTCATCAATTCCTCGTCGTCCTTGAACGCCTCTTTGCGTTGCTCAAGGCCTTCGGATAACAGGCCTCGCTCGACCTCCTCCATTATCGGAGAATGAAACGTCAATGTCATTTTCTCACTCATTATTATTCCAATCTTATATTGTCGACTTCAATTTTAATGCGAGACTCGGATAGTAATTATTCAATTAATCACGCGACGATCATTCAATGCCGATCCACCGTCTTTTGATATTCTTATCGACTCGGTAAAAAGAAAAAGAAAGAAAAAAAAATCTTCTCGGTGTTATCCAACCAGACTGAAAACTGAAACATTTGTCAATTATTGAAACAACGATCTAAAAAATTTTTTTTTAGTATATTTAAGACCGAAATTAAATCATCGATCGGTCCAAAATTTTTGGACACAAATTTAACAGCTTTTCCAAAAATTTTGAATTCAAATAACGAGTCTTTCGTGGCTGAAGAAGGCTTAGTCACAATTTTATATACGACAACAGGTGTTTGTTCCAGTGACACTTTCTATGGGAGATAAAACTACTCGAACATCCACCATAAATTTTTCTATAAAATTCAAAATTCGTTTTAAGAAGATCTGCGATTACTCTTTATTTAAAAAAAAATCTTGCTTTTCCCGGGCGTACTGATATACATGAACAGAAAAAATCCTGTAATCTCTCAAGAAATACAGCCCATCGATTTCTATCTCGTTAGTATGGCTTTTCTTTCCTTTTTTTTTGCACTCACTGATTTTTTCAAATTTTCCTAATTTTATCAAATGAAAGAAGAAGAGAAAAAAATATATAAAAATATGATCGTCGAAGATTGAGAGAATCATCATCGATCGAATCATCACAGATCGAGAGAATTAGAAGAAAATGTATTTTTGATTACCTTGATTATATAGTTCGCGTAGATTTACACCATGGCAGATTTTTGGATCGTTAAATCATCGTGACGATGATATATATTCGCACGTTTTTTTTTTTATAGAACCACTTTGTCATCCGCTGATTTTTCTGACACGGAGAAAAGAAAAATTTCTGCACCTCGAACCGAATTCCCGTTATAATGATCGTCTCTCAGCTATCAGCTTGGCTCGCCTAACTGCGAATCACCCCAGCCAACCTCTCTGGTGCTAAAAACCCCTCCACATTTATTGAGACATGCGCAAGGGAGGTTTTTGGCATCTGGCTATACAGCTGTATGTATACGGGTTATACCTATGTACGCGGATTCTATTCAGAGAATATAACATAGACGTATCAGTACGTATGTATATGTATTCAGATCCGGGCGAATTCGTCGTAACGAATAAAGACCGATGACATTATCAGCTGCTCTAAGTCAAAAATTCGTTTTGTGCGACCAAAATCATCCCTAAAAAAAGAAAAAAAAGAGAAAAATTGTATAAAAGGAGCCAAAGCGGATTCAAGACCTGAGAATATATTTTTCTCTTCAATTTTCAGTAAAAAATCGATTTTTCGGAACGTTTTTCTCTACTCTGGACTTTTTGGTCAAAAAAAATCTTTTTTTGTTTCATAAAGGAAGCGATTTTCGGATCAGTGGCTACGGTTCGGTATAATTTCTAATATATTTAGCATGTTCATCTAACGAATGGAATTAATTCAATTCTGACTATACATTCAATCGACTCTGTATAATTTGAATTTATTGATATTCAGAATAGCGACGATAGGCTTGATTAAAATTCACCGTGAAAATTATATGATGATAATATTTTAGCCACACACCTTGTACACTTGACTTTCTTTGTACAATACATAGACACATCAAAGCTTTTACCTCTTTCGTTAAAGCTCGTCTAAATTCTGTGCTCCAAAAAATTTTCTAAACATAGTTCATCCACGGATATACCTGGTCATACCGAGGATCAATACTCAAGCTGATCAGCAGTTATCGGTTAAGATAAAAATGTTGTTGGAGTAACGCGATTAGGGTAGACACACACACATAAATTATAGCTGTGTAAAATCGAGAAAAAAAATTTTTCGGCAATCTTTTTAATGGTAAAAGTCCAAGATAGCTGTCTCCCAATTTCTTCTCTATTTCTTTCGCGACTTTTTCTTCTTCTTTGCACAATGACGTTCCCAGTAAGCCCTCCATGCCTTTTGGATGACTCTGGCAGCTCGATTTCTGACGAATTTTTTCACTCTTTCGTCCAGGATCTTCTGCAAAGCCTCGGCTTTTTCTTGCTGCAGATAATCGTGGGTTTTTCTAAGATCTACCATCACGTCGTTCTGAAAGTAAGAGAGAAGAAATGTGATTAAATTGTGGAAATAATACTCGGAGAGTATTTATAGCAGAGAAATTTTTGACGAATTAATAACCTCGAGCAATTTTCTCTGGGAATTTAGAAGCTCAAATTCTTTGGAATAATTTTCCATGTCTCGGTGACGACCTCCTATCTCCGAATCGTATTTTGACAAGTAATTCAGAAGCTTGGTTTCCACTTTGGATCTAAAAAAGAAATTCCGAAATTGAATTCAAAAAATACCGTGACTTTACATCGAACGATTCAATTCGGAATAATCTAAGGGATGATCAGTTCTCACCGTTTATCCCTGAGCTCATTTTCCATCAGGATATTATGTCCCCGTAAATTCTTCAATCTGATTTCAAGAACTTCGATCTCTGATTTTAGCTCTTCTTGCCTGACGACAGACTCCTTATAAAAATGAACCATTTTTAGCTCCGATTCATTCCTGAAATAAAAAATGATGAACCTGAATTAATCACTGGAATTAAATCGTCATCGAAAAGGGATAATCTCACACTATTCGTTCGATGTCATTTTTAATCTCTTCGGCTCTCCGATCTCTCGCTTTTATACACTCGTTCAATTCCTCGTTTAGCTTATCGATTGATTTTTCATGCTCCAGTCTCTGGACTGATAGCAGATCGTTTAACGCTGTGAAAAAATAATTCAAACCCTTTGTAAGGACTCGGTAAGAATTTTGAGTTGATTAAATCCATAGAAGATGAAATCCTGGATAGATTCTATACCTTTAATGTCCATTTCAGTTTTTCTACTACTTCTAACAGCATGTCGTAGTTGCCTGTCCTGTTCCTGTTGTTGGGTAGGAGAAACGTTGATCCGTTTCTCAGTATAGTCCATCAGAAATTTTAGTTCATTTAAAAAGTCCTGAGCACCCTTCGAAATGCCATTCTTGTCATTTCCTGACTTTCCAGGATGAGCCTCACGCGGATCCTGATAATCGTTTCAGTGGAATTAGTCAACAGGCTTAAGAACGAAAGATCCTCGAGTCTTCTAACTCCTTCAAAATAAAAAATAAGACCGATGTGCAGTTCACCTGGATTGGAATCGCTGATTGAACATCATCCCGCGACGACGAGGCTGAATTCGAACGCCTTGATAACTGCGAGTGAAGAAATTCGGGGGAATAAATTGTTTTCGAAAAAGTACAACACTTCCAAAATTATGAGAATGCAAAAGTGAATTACCGATCGATCTAAATTCTCGAGAGTGGCTTTAAAAAGATTTATTATATCCTGAACTGCGAGGTTCACGTCACGGAGATAATCGATTCCATCAGCTTTCGGTATTCTGGACGTAGATTCGAAGGCATTTGTCACTATCGGGTCGGTGTCCTCTTCGTAATTGTCGGTAATCGACGCCATATCAATGGTCTTCGTAATCACTGAGCTTCACTGAATTACAAACTCAAACTTGTAGTAAAAAAAAAAAAAAAAAAAAGGACACAATGTGCATTTCATGGAACGAAAAACACCCCTCGGTAATAGAACGCGAAGTAATCGGACCCCTCCACGCTGTCAACACGCATATTCGTTGCTGTAGAAACCAGCCTGAAGGAAAAAAAAAAATTGTGTAGTGATGTCAAATCGATATCCAAACAACTTCGAATGCAGGAAAATTTAAACCGGAGTGAAACCTGCCCCATTTCGTATTTTGAAAACGAAAAAATAAAGGAAAGGAATCGTTGAATCGCCTTGTCGATCAATTCCGCCCCTCATAGCCGAAGATGAAGAGCTCCAGATCCCGGAGATCGTAATAACTTTCGAAAACTGATAGATGCCAGAATTTCTCAGTCCGGGTAGACCCCCAAACTTCTCCACGCATTTTTAGACCAAAAACATGGCCTCTAAAACAGCCAAGCCTGTATCCATGGCCAAAAACTTTGGTAAACCTAATTCCGAGGCAGCTAGTCTTCAGTTTTCCTTACCACAGATGTTGGACCTCGCTTTAGGCACTCCTGAGGTACCCGAAATACTTACTTTCTATCTCCTAAGTCTCTTTGGTTTATCACAGTTCACTGAACTCTGGGTTTATGGCTGAGAGAATCCGCCATTAGCGTTAGACGCGAATTTCTCATGAGCTTATCGATTTCTTGGTCAATTTTGCACGACGTTTATTTCTTACGAAAGCCATGAATTAATATTGAACCGGGTTCTAATGAGATGGATTTTCGCGTTTAGGTTGGAGCTGTGAACATGAACATTCTTCACAACTTTCTTCACGTGCTTCTTCATCAGGTTAATCTTCGAACGACGAAGGTCGAGTACAGAGGCGAAGATGCTGCCCGTTTGCAAGTTAGATGATGAAAAGATCGTTAAGATATCGTCTAGGTTTTCCCCTGATTTATCGGTCTCTTTAAACGTGTTCAGAATGTGGCAATGGCTGCGAGAACTGGACCATCTCTTCATCTCCACGAGTACAACATCATCGAGAGTTCGGGTAGGGTTAAGCAGAGAATCCACAGCACCGAAGACGTCACTGTGAAGGTCGACGTCTACACGGAAGGTGATATAGCGATTTTTTGGTATTTGTAGCCCAGAATATTCGGTCCATATTTCTCGACGACGTTTCTTGAACCCTCCACGATTTTTACAGAAGCAAAAACCACCCAGGGAAAAACCTCCAAAGGTGGTAAACCGGCTGCAAGTGCTCCGGCTAGTGCTCGTGGAAAAGGAGCAAAGGAGCAAGGTTCGTGATAAGACCAGAAATCGAGAGTCATTTTGGTTATGAATTTGGACTAAGGAAAGCGATATTTTCAAGTTTCGAAAAGCCCTAGACCCCCAAATCTACCAAAACTTCGCCACGATTTTAGGATCCGAAGTTTCGCTGGATGTGAAAGTTTCTTCTCCGGGTAGCGGGGCCAAGAAATCGAAAGGAGTAAAACAGCAATTGGGTGTTGGTTCGGAGAGCGAAGTTCATTCGGTGATATTCGTAGAGCCGATAATCGACGGAGCCGTTCCTTCAGCATTGGGATTCAAACAGCTCGAGGATACAGTAACTTAAAGTTTAAATTTTCATCAGTATAAACAATTAAGACGTTCGGGGAAAGGGGAGAGAAGCTTTCGGTAATTCCTCTTCATGGTACAGATACACAAGCTTCAATCGGACTTCAGAGCCTTAGAAGAACTCGCAAGTACACCGGAAATGATCGAACGAATAAAGACGAACAGTACAGACCCGGTAACGGACATGTGGCACATCATAAACATCACGAAAAGACTTGACGCTGCTGAGAAAGGGATAGACAAGGCGAGGCTCACGAAGATATTGAAAATTCTTTAGGCTTTCATTCGATCCATCAAACGAAACGTGAGTTTACTTTCAGATCACGACGTTGGTTCAAGACCTGATCAAGAGCGACAAGGTACTGTCACTGCATGGTAACGAGCAAACCATCAATGCTTCGGTCCCTGAAGATATGACGCGAAAATTAACCGAGGTGGAGAGAAAATTGACAGAGTTGGAAAGGCAGATTGCTAATGCATCGTCTGCTACAGGTGAATTCAAGACGGTTGTACCGGACACCAAAACTCCAACCAAAGGTAAAAAATGTACAATTTTCAAGCCTGCAGAATGGTCTGATCGAATCTTCGTCATGAACAGGTGAAACGCCAACGTATACTGCGACTGGTGACTCGGATGTCAGCTCCGATGTCATGGCGTTGAAGACGGAGATGGCCCAAGTGCAAAAAGATCTGATTGATTTAACTGCGAAGATTGGAAACAGTGGTAAAACTTGTTGACAGAATTAGGCCAGTTTTGGTTACGAAGGTCCAAACTTGTGATGACATTCCAGATCACACAACGTCAAAAAAAAACGGAAACAGTAGTCCAAATGCTGAGGAAACTGTGATAAAACGAGAACCTGGAGCCGCAGATACGACAGCGATCGATGCAGCTCTGGAAGGGAACTCGAAGATCGTTCAGCAGCTCGACGACATGGAAGTGAGGTACGGTAACGCGACTAAGGAGCTTTTGCAGCGTGTCCAGGAGTTGGAAAAGGACGTTGGATGCCTTTTGGAGAATTTGAACAGTGCTCCGATGGCCGGTGTTGCTCCCGAAGGATCCCAGGGCGTTGGAGACCTGCTGAATAAAATACAGGCCATACAATCTGACATGGAAAACATGAACCAGACTGCAAACCGACTCCTTGATGACAGGGAAACCCGCGATACACACACCAACGTATGGACCGGGGCTCTAAAATGTCCATCAAGGTTTTATTCACGGGTTTTAATCATTTTCAGGCTCTTCTCGAGCAAATAGAACTCCTGAAGACCATCAAGGCTGATAAAGAAGACCTGGAAGGAGCCTTGGCAGACAAGGCTGACGCCAGATCGGTGAACCGAAAGGTAAACCAGCAGTTTTTATTTTTTTAAAAGTCTGGAGTGACTGGATGATCCCGTTTCGTATTTCCCGAAGGTTTCCTACGACCAGTTCGACGCGGCTTGTGACGATCTCGCAAGAGGCTTGGAAGATGCGGTAACAAAGCTGTCCCAACAGGAAGGTATATGGCAAAAGGCACTCGACGACGTGCAGCATGAGATAGAGGGAAAATTAGACAAGATAGAAATCTCACCTCTGAAAGAATTCGTGAACAACAAGCTGAAGACTCTTCAAGAGAAGCTTAAAACGCTGTCCGAAATGAGACGAGAGAGTGAAGCAGCCGGTACGAAGAAGCTGCTGAGGTAACCCCGTCATAATCACACCAAAAAACTACCTCTGACAATATCTTACACCTGATAAATCGGCAGAGACGTCCAGTGCCTCTCGTGCGACAAAAATGTCGTCATGAAGATGCAAGAGGGTGCAACCTTTCACGCAGAACCAATGCCCTGCACTCGGAGCATGAAACCTTATCTTACCTACGAATTGGACCAGGTGAGGAAACAGCAGCGACGATTACCTCACGGGAGGAACATGATCCAGTTCGAAGCCGCGATGCAGGAAGAGTCCAGGAAGACCAGAGTCCACAAGGACGTCGAGCCGTTGGCCAAGTCGCCGAGGTATTCATCGATCAGTTCCTGTGCAAATTCTTCTTTTTGATGATCCAGTGAACTGATGATCAGCTTTTCCTCATCTTTCTTCCCTGCAGGGATCATCTCTGCAATCGATACTGCGGAGGTAGTCACACGGTGACGACACCTCAGCAACGAGTCATGAGGATGGGACATTTCCTTAATCAATGGGGACCAGAGGCGATTCAATTAACCGAAGGTGTAATCCGAGGTACAGATGGCCAGATGTATCGAAGCCGAGCTTTGCCTGGTACACCGGAAGTATGTGCGCCTCAGGAAGCCGGGGATCAACAGCAACCAGAAGTCCCAGTGGCTTCTGTTCAAGAACCGAGATCGACGAGTATCACGAGCGCTCGTGGAGGGGTGAGAATTTTTTCTAGAGGTAGAATCCTTCGATGGATTTATTCGTAGGATCAAAAAGGACCATTTTCTCTTATCTTTTTATCAGGATGGTCGCGAATCGGCTGGACGTATCAGTTCGAGTATCAGACCAAGTGGTTCAGCGACTCGTGAGTAGACAGCATCGTTGCATTTCGAAGCAGAATTCTTACGTTTGAATTCGCAGTTTGATTTCCTGTTTATTTATTTATTCTTCTTCTTCTTCTTTTAGACCGGAAATCATCGGGGCGAAGATTGATGGTGATAAAACCGCCGGTTGAAAATCCACAGCCTTCGATAGCTGCTCCAAAAGTTTCGGTAAACGGGATGATGAGCTATTTTGAAAAAACAGCTTTCGTATCGGTCGAAAAAAAAAACAAGAAAAAAATTCATTCTAATCCCGTTCGCAGGAAACTATCCTAGAAGAAACCGGAAGTACGGAAAGGGATGGAACAACCACCGCCGAAGATGTTACCGGTGAAAATGAAGAGGAGGAATATACCGGAGCAGCTCCTCAATATACAGAAGAGTCCGAAGAACAAACTGAAGAAGCTGCTTCAGCACCGGAAGAACCCGCGTCTACAATTGACGAAATTGTATCCGAGGGTGAGGCTGAATCGGAAGTAGAGGCTGCTGAGTAGACGTTTTTAAACAAATAACCGGATTTTTTTTTGTACCGATGTATTCTAATTGCGGATCGAGTTTTTCGTAAATTTTTTTTTTTTTGGAATATCTTGTAACTTTGTGACGATGATTTTTGGTATTTCTATTCTTTATTCATTAACCGTAATAAAGACGTACGTACTTCATACTCACCTTTTTTTGTACAGATCCAACTGCAATATCTGAAGATAATTATTGATGTAATTGAATGAGACGTTTGCCAGGGAATTATTATAACTTATTTAATTTTTATTGTTTAACCGGCTAGTCTCGGGACAGGAGAAATTTTTTTTTGTTGTTGCTGGGATTCTGTTTGACCGGAAAAATTCTATTATATGTATATAGGTATGTATCTATGCTGTATATTATGTGGGTATTTATTATATTATAGTTTTTTTTTTTTTTTTTCGATTTTTTTTTTCTATACATTTCATTCGAATTTCAGTATATAGGTATATAAAACGATAACGAATATATGTTGTAATGGATCAATTATGTAGAATGTAAGTATATAAAGTAAGTGTTGGCGACGATTTTTTTTACTTCTGGTTTTTTTTTTTTTTCTCAAGCTTTTTTTTTCTAATTTTTTTTTTTTACTGAGTTTCCGCAATTTTTCAAATTATTTACTTGTATGTATGTACCTATAGATTTATAATGCAGCTATATGTGTATAGATAAATATATATATATATATACCTATATTAAGAATAATAATATATTTACGTTACTGAATTTTTTTTTTTTTTTTTCTCCTTTTTTTTATAAGTTTATATATATAGTAATAATAATTCCTATACGACTTCATATATAAATTTCAAGGTACAGGGAGTATCTACAATATGATGTATATATCAGACTCTGTACCTATGTATACGTATAACGACTGAATTAATTAATAGATAAGCCAGTGAACAAATAAATAAATAAATAAATAAATAAATAAATAAATAAATAAATAAATAAATAAATAAATAAATGAATGAATAATCCCTACATGGTTTTTTTTCTTCTTCTATTCGTTCTTTTTTTTTTTTTTTTTTTCATGTATTTCATAATTTATGGAGTATATAGTTTTGTTCTTTTTTTTTCTTCTCTTTCTTTATTTTAAACAATATATATAATAATCAATAATAATCGTAATAATAATGATGATAGACGGTGTGATCATATACATACCTATGTATATGTATAATATTATAACGTATGACATATTATTATTATAATTATTATTATTATTATTTATTTATTTTTTGTTTTTATTCTTATAACGTGGATATGCATTATTGATTACATAATTATGTTAATTAATTAATAATACTGCGGGTAGTTATACCTATAGGTATACCTATATAATCGATAAATTAGCCAAAATTAATAATTCATTTATATAATACATAATAACTTTGGAGGGGGTCGTGTAGATTATATATGTATGTTATATATATATATATATATATATATTATATAATTAAGTTTGTCTGGTGCCGAATATAAATATTATTTATATACTTAACGATATACATGTATTTCGATAGAAAAAAATTAAGAGGAAATAAAAAATACTATTATAAAGATATTATTGATATTTTATATATAATCATCTACAGAACGAGACAAATACATAGGTATGTATACACAGGTATACAGGCATTATATCTAGGAGAAATAAAAATGAATAAATAAATAAATAGAATAGGAATAGAATTTTTCTTTACCTCGTATGTATATATAAAAAGTTTTTTTTTTTCTTCTTCTTCTTTTAAATTTACTTTTTCTTTTCTTTTTCGTTTTTGGATTTTTGGCACGAGACAGACTCTTCATATTATCATTATTATCATTATTATTATTATTATTATTATTATTATTATTATTATTATTATTATTATTTGGCTCAAATATTTTCTTAATTAGGTACAACTCCTGATTGCATATATATGTATATATCATGTATGTATAAATAATTGGGTTTAATCATATATTATATAATAGGACTTACATATCGCGATCGCTTAATAATAATAGATAATTATATATACCTTATTTTCGAATTCGGGAAAGTATTATCGGTATGGTTCTGAAATGAATGAAATCAAAGAACGAAAAAAAAAAAAAAAATCAAAAAACCAATGAAAAAACGAAAAGCTAATTGCAAAACAGTTTCTGCCTGTTCTTCGTATGTAACATTTTTTTTGTTTTTTTGTTTTTTGTCTTTGCTTTTTCGAAGTTCGAACTTCGAAGTCTATATAGGATATAGGTATACAATATTTATAATCAAATATCTGTAATAATCAACTCAACTCGAATTATTCTATATATATATAATAATTAACGAAAATGAAGAATGAACTTATTTTTTTGTTTGTTTTCTTTCAATTACTATTATTATTTATTACATAGGATCATCGATATTTTCCTATAATTTATAAGATCTCTATTATCTTCTTCATTAATAAATTATTATATCAACTGCAGCATGTATATATATATTATATGATCGTAATATATATATTTATGTATGTATATTAATAATATATTAGTGGTATATTAGGTATATGTATACATATATAACGTATGTAGGTATATAGGTATATATAACGAAAAGAAATCGCATTATAGCTTAATAATATTGCACAATTACCGATAATTAAATACACGGACGTTATTAATCATCATTCACAACGAATCACAGGGTATAATATTAATAATATTAATAATAATAATGATAGTGATAATAATTATAATAATAATAATAATTATAACATTAATTAATAAATAATTATTTATAACAAATTAATATCACATGAAATAATATGTATTTGTTATTACATTAATCTAGATATCGATATAATCAAATTCAAAGAAAATCGAACAAAAAAAAAAAAAGTAAAAACAAATTTCTCGAAGATTATTATACTGTCTTCTTTTTTTTATTTCTTATTTTTTCATTATTATTCTCCTTTTTTTTTTTTTTTTTATTTATCAATTTTTTTCACCTTCTCTTCACAATGTTCTATACCCTTATCTAACAACAATAATTTTAACGATCAATCACCAAGTTCTCTATTTTTTTCTTTTTTTTTTCGTTTTTTCTTCTTCTTTTTACATGTTCCTTTTTTTTTTTTTTTTTATTGTATATAATTATAATAATTAGTAAAATTTTTGGCATTTTCTTTTTTTGTCCCGTTTCCTCTCTGGTTTTCTCTCTCTCTCTCTCTCTTTATCTATCTTTCTATCTGTTTTTCGTTGGGGACGAATTATCTGAATACACATGTGTATCCAGTGCCCTAGATTACCCGGATTTTGAGAACGAAGTAAAAGAAACAAAAAAAATAAAAATAATAATAATAAATAAAACCAGCGAAGATGACAAACATTTTTTTTCTTCTAAAATTGGATCTCTCTTTTAAAATTATTGGCCTGAAGTTCAATATACCTATATATATATGTATACATGTATATGTATATAGTAGATTATATCATATTATATTATATTATATTATATAAGTTATATTTATTATATTGACAGACTTTATAATCATTAATTTATATAACATATACACCTCTGAAATGTATTATATTATATTATTATTATTATTATTAAATAATATTTATATATAGGTACCTATCGCTAACAGATTATTACATACTTGCCCCGAATGATTCATATAATTATCATTATCACCATCATCAACATCATCATCATCATCGTCATCATCGCTTTTTCTTTTTCTTTTTTCTACCCTAATTGTTGTTGTCATTATTATTAATCATATTATTATTATTATTATTAATATTATTATTATTATAATTATTATTTTTATTTTTATCATTATAAATATGGAGAATAACGCGAGTTGGTATTAATATTATCATTATTATTATTATTATTATTATTATTGTTATTATTATAACACCACGTATAAATAATTAGAAATTAAATTCATGTATCATATATATCATGTATTGTATATGTATATTTATATAGGTGTATATTTGTACAGGTGACTACAAATCCTGCACCATTATTATTATTATTATTATTACTACTATTATTATTATATGTATCGTATCGTCTATTTTATATAATATTTATATATATATATATCGTTTATATATAGGAATAGATTGCAACTTTCCCTGTTTTAATCCTAAAATCTCTATAATGATAATAATAAATATCATATGATCAGTACAATTCGTCGTCTATAATATATATATAATGTATTATATAGGTATAATTGTACCTATATACTATATGATATATATAGGTGGGTATACATATATATATTATAATAATAATGAACGACGTCAAATCTTTTCCTCTGTCAACCTATACACCCGGCTGATAATAGAAATTTGGAAGAAAAAAAGAAAAAAAAATTAACAAAAATTAAAAACCAAAAAAAAATATTTTTTTCTCGCATCGGTATCAATTCGGTTCTCGAAACTGATTTTTTGTACTGAAATTTTTTTTTTCACAGATCCTCGTTGTATATTCACGGGAAAAAAAAGAAAAAAAATCAAATGTGATTTTCAACTGCAATTCGCCCGCACAGTGAGAAAGACAGATAGATAAATAGATAGATAAATAGATAAATAGATAATAAATAATTTTTATCAAATTTATATCATAATTATAATGTCGTATAGGTATACTGAAATATCTAATCGCAGATAATATACATAGACAAGTATGTATAATATGTATGGTATATATATATATGTATATATAGTATATATTAAGGTATATAGTATTTTAATTATCAGGAAGACGACGTTTTCAAATATAATATATGGAAGTAATATATTAATGTATATAATATATACGATATACATGTATATTACCTCGCGAGGGGAAAAAGTATACAACGAAGGAAGGACTAATAAACGATTTAGGAAGATATCGATCAAATATTATTATACCTATACCTTGGAAAAAAAAAGAAAAAAAAAAATACAATCATTTTTCGATTCCAAAACAGGAAGAAGAAAAAAAAAAGAGAAAAGGAAATTATAACGATATTATCAGTTCGGTAGTTATAATATATAGCTCACAGCACGTATCACCCTTCTTCTAATCAATTTTTGTTTCCTGTTTTTTTTTTTTTCTTGAATTTCAGCGATGTTTTCGATATAAAATGAAAAAATTGAAAAAGAAACGAAGAAAGAAAAAAATTACTTTTTTCTTCTTCTCTGAATAGCGCCTTAAAGGGCGCTGCGATAGATGCGCTACAAAAGTTGAGCTATGACTGGGTGCAACAGGCACATATGTTCGGCCCCACGTATCGGCAATCGATTAACACTAAAGTGTCGTACCATTTCCGGTATAGTTTCAAAAGGCTTGCTAAACTGTCCAAGAATGTAGGCGTTGAGTTCCTCGTTACGTTGTATTCGCATGTGCATGAAACCCCTCGCGCTTCTGAAAATCAAATAAAATTAAAAAAATCAATAAATTAGTCAATTAATCAATCAAATCGATCCATGAAAATCAGGTAAACTCACTTCAGAGACAGCGAATAGTCCTGTTTCGTTGACTCGCTGTTCCTTACCAGGTAACTTCCTTCCCTTAATAAACGGAGAACAGCTTCAGCTTCTATCCGGGTAATCGATCCATGGTACCATCTGAAAAAGGGATAAGAAACGAATCATATTTTGTGTCTTTTTGATTTTTCGATCGATGATAATCGAGGCTGAGTTTCGTCGAGGTTTGAGATTGAAAAAATAATTAGAAAAAAAAAGAAATGATATATAAGGTTGAGATTTGAGACACTCACCCTTGTCTCTCCAGGGGTAGATCCGCGTCAACGAGATCAGCCGATGCTCGGGATGTTGAAATTTCAAGTGGCAAACCGAGGCATAGACCACCCGGTTTTTTAATACCGATTTTACCAACGGTCAGGTCCCCGCTAGAGTCGAGATTCAACGTCATCTTTGGGCGCGACGTACTGCCGCCTGAAATGAGTCATGGCTATATTATAGACAGACTTTTAGACGCCAGACGAAACGTCGCGACGCTGGTATATACGATTATATATATTTATACGTCGCTTTCGCAAAATTATTATTTAAGATGAAGAGGATGCAAAAATTTCGTCGTTATTTGAATTCCGGAAAATTATATTACGCGGAATTTGAATTCTAATTTCACCTATTTTGCTTGAAAAAAGAAAAAAATTAAGTTTCTTCCCTCTCTTCTCGAAATGAAACCCAGTTTCGTTTCTATACGATTTTTTTTTTTTTTTTTTTTTTTTTTGTTTCTTTCGGCGACCCACTTTTTCAGAACGGTTCAAGTTTTTTAATTTTCTTCTTTCGACTTTCTTTTTTATACGCTCGGGGATTTAGTTCACTTTTTTTTTTTTTATAAATTTACCTACTCGACTTGGACCAATTTTTTATTAACGTCGATCTTGAGAAGAGCGGATGAATTACTGACGGGGAGTGATTGATTTGATCGAGAGTGGCACGTACAGAGTCTTTAAAATTTTTTCATTTAACGAAAAACCGATAAAGAATTAAGTCGAATTAAGCTACTTTGAAAGTTCAATGACGAGGAACCGTCCGTCCTCTCCTTCCCAACTCCCCTCCCCCACCAAAAAAAAATCAATCTTTTTCCCTTACCGAAAATATCTTCATAATTCGAAATTTTTTTAAATTGACAGACAACTGACAAGTGATATGACGTGACGTCCGAATCCCTCCGTGATTTAGCGCTTTTCTTTTCTCGGATCGAACTCCAGGCTCTTAAGAGATTACAATTCGGTTTATACTATTTTCTTTGTCTTTTCTTTTCTTTCTTTCTTACAGCGAATGTATAGGATGTATACATTTTGCCGCAGGGAATGACGGAGGTTCGTTTAACCCGATCTGTCATGTGTAACCTTCGTTTAGCCAGAGTTTTACTGAGATAGAAAAGTTAATCGGATCACAGAGCCAAGATTTCTGTCCGAAACGATAGACGACCGGGCGCGAGAATTTAATTCGATAGAGAAATTCCGACGTTGGGGGAGTGAAAAAGAAAGAAAAAAGAAAAAAAAAACTTACTGCAGGCAAGCATTTGCCAAATTACTTTCCTATAATCAAATATTTACCCAAACTGCACCATATACGAGAAAATAACGGTACATCGCCATCCCCAACTGATCCGTACTGTCATCTAAATTTCAATTTTGGTTTCAAAGCTCGGAAAGATTTTTCGTATCGTTTCCAATTTAGAGACAAAAAAGAGTAACAATTGTAGTTCGTTCTTTTTGATTCTTTAATCTTCATTCTTTTTTTTTTTTTTTTTTTGTGAGTTTTCTTTTATCAAACTTTACGGCATGTGCATACAGGAGCAATCAATTCCACCCTAAACCCTGCATCAGACCCTGAGGGACCACGTTGCAATGTTATACTCGAGTAAAAGAAATCAGTATTGCCCCCGTTGGAGGAGTGACAGACGATTGCCTTCTCTCGGCAGTGTCCCAAAAGAAAATAGCAAATAGCTATAGCCTTCCTTATATTTCCCCGAGTATCGAATATGTGGCATCGCCGTGGTATGGTCGGTTTTCCTCATGGGAAATACAGCGCGACGTTGAATCCTTCTAGGAGTGACGTATATAAGGTAGCTTTTAATTCCCAAAGAAAACGACGATCTATTGGGCTCTACGATAGATATATACGTTTTTCTCTCAAACAGAACAACTGCTTTCCCTTTTCTTTCGTTTTTTTTTTACTCTTTCCCATGGATCTTCGATTTTCTACATGTTTCACCCAGAAAAACGAAGAAGAAAAAAATTACATCACATTGACGTGTCCAATAAGAAGGAGAGAAAAAAAAATCGAGATCGTATTTTCGTTCTAACTCAGGAAAGATAACTGGACACGTGATGGTGATGGTGATGGTCTGGAGGCTGCACCATATGGCACCATATGTAGCCTCGTACTATGTGGATATCCCTCGTATCGTATCGTTTCGTAACAAACACTTCGGACCTGACCGGAATTCTTGATGCATTGAGATCCTCATGAAATATGAACTAGGCCAGTTCTAACGTTATACCGATATTTTTTTTTTCCGTTGAGGGGTTGATCGTTCCAATTTGTCTTCGGCTTATATCGTCATCGAGTAGCTGGTGCAGTAGGTATCAAAGATTTCCCGATCCCCGCGACGACGCCAAGAGACAGCTCCGGAAAATGAAGGTAGAATAAACCGTCCGCTTCTTGGTATTATACGATAACAAAACTACGTATGTACGTAGAGTATATAATCCAGTTCAAGTACCGTGCATGACCTTCGTGATTTTCTTTGTTACCCGCATGCGGATCGGATCTCTGCAGCTGCATAAGGGACTCTCGAGATTCTTGATTATCGGAATTTCATGTCCCAGGCTAGGCTAAAGGCGCTGGCTTAAATCCGAACTCGAACAGAATCACGTATTTTTTATTTCAAACCGACTCGGGATCATCCGGTCTTAAAATCCGCCTCAAAAATCGTCCACGAAAGATTTCACACGAATATACGTTTAACCGAGATGCACTGCTTCAAGCAGCAATTCAACGAGGATCACTAATCTCGTTAAATATATACCCTGCGCCACTCGTTCAGAGTCTAAAAATCAGGTTAGTGGAATTGGCTTTACCTGCGAGAAGGATTTTTCTTTTTACTCTTTTTTTTTTATATACCCGATACAAGATTTCGGCATGAACTTTACGAGATTAGGAAAATTCGCTGACCATAATCAAGTCGACAGAAGTTCTACACGAAATGTTACAAAATCATACCTTTGAAGATAAAAATGATGCATATGGACATGGACGAAGAATGTCAAAGCTCATTAGTTTCACTGTTTCTTTCCTCGTTAGAAGGATAATTGCACCGAATGTGAAGAGGATTCTTGTGCAGAATTCTTGACACCGTCTTATATTCCTGACGGTATATACGGTATCTATGTACACACTTTAGCAGGGTTTTTTTCTTCTTCTTCTCTCCTTTTCTTTTCGCGGCTTTAATTCGCGTCGAGATAGTGGAGTGAAGCCAGTCATCCGTGGACCGAGATACGACCAGACGTGTCTTACGGCCTGGTAATATCTCAGGATTAAATCATCCATGAGAGATAAAAGCGACTGGCTCATTCATTTATCCGTTCATTTGGAAGGTTTAGGTAACTATTATACAACGAAATCGTCGATCTTAATTAAACTGAATTTCAAAAGTGATTATTAAGGTCAAATTTTGATGTACGGACATTATATACACGAGCATGATCGATGATGAGATAATCGTACTGCACATTTTTTTATCTCGCATCTCTAGCGAAAAAAATAAAAATTGCAAACGAAACGAACGACGTCTACTTCGATTTCCAGCCAGGCAGCAGCCCACGTCGCTCCATTGCCCCGGAGCTTTTGTTTAAAAGAGCACAATGCACGTCTACCACGGTTAAAAATGTAAAATAAAAGCCCAAGCTCCGGCACTCGCGTAGCTGACGTCTAGGTTCTCTCTCTCCCTTCGGTTCGGTATTCTGTATAATGTGGAATCGGGTGATGTAATTATTTCTATTAATCCATGACCGAGTGATGTAAACGCGTCTGTCCGAGGCAATCGCGATTCCTTTCAGCAGAAGAAAAGAAAAAGGAAAACTGAAGTAGATTTAGTAAAGGCGACGGAAATTTCAGGCGCTATTCCCCCCTTCAAATTCTCGTTTAGAGATCGAGAAGTAGGCATTTCATTCGGACATCAATCAGCCTCGTCTACACCGATCCGTCTTGTCCCAGATGGTGTAGGATACAAACTAACGTCGATTTAACAATCTCTCGGTCTCGATCTGGTTAACGAAATAACACTAAAACGTCGATATTAAGGAGAAGACGGATCGCCGATCGAGAAACAGATTCGAAATCCAATTTTGGATTTGTCATGCTGTAAGCAAACAGGGCAACTCCCCTCTTCAGGGTTCGTTTTGCCCGATAAAAATGGACCCGAAAGTACTCGAAATCGAAAATAATTTTTATTTCTTTCAACCGCAGTTTCCTCTCGTAAGTCAAGAAGGCGACATCCTGTTCTAAACCGGCGTGAACACGGCGTTTATATCGTAAATGGTAGTTGAAATTCGAGGGACTATGGTGTTAGGAGATGTTACTGCAGACGAGCAACGTTCAAACTCCCATCAAAAACAGGGTATGGTGTCGCCCGCTCGGCATAGGGGAGGTTTCCTCCTACCAAGGCCCCCGAGGCGACGCGTCGCGTCGCAGTTTAATCGCCCGACTAATTTCAGTTGGTAGAATTTCGTGATAGTCGTGTATCACCATAACGATCACCATAATCCTGTATCAGAATTAGCTGCAGGTATATTCCGGTAAAATTCCGGGCGTTTGATTGAGAAACCCTCTCTCTGTCTCTCTCTCGAAAAAAAAATTTGTCTCTGTTCCTAAAGCCACTTTCCTACTCAGCTGCCCCAGGCCTGATGCTAAGTGACTCAGTCCTAACGTCGTTAGACACTGTCTGAGTGGTTTTGATCATCAAGTGTCAAACTGGCTCAGCCTATGGTACTTAAAACGAATTTTCATCGCACTTTGTACCATCAAGTTGTTGTATTCCCGAGTAAAACGTATAATCGATATCCTTTAAAAGGTCCTCAAGAAAGAGGATCAGTTCCTGAATCCCGTCGAAGACATTGAAGCCCAGTATTCGATGTGAATATAGTTTATCTACTCACCGAACAGAACAGGGACGTCGACATCTCTGACTGAGAGGCTCGAGGAGGCTTGAGAGGCGCTGGATTCTATGCTCTGTGTGCATCTCAGTCGTCTCCTTAGTTTTGGCATATCGAATGGAAGGTCTCTGAGATCAACGCTGGTAGCGCTTCCCGATGTAGTGGCGTCCTGTTGAAGAAGGAGCCGCCTTCTCCTAAGTTTCGGCATATCAAAAGGAAGATCGTTAAGTTCGGGTTCGTTATCGACTAGATTTAAATTATCGATTAGCTGTGGTTTAAGCAGGTGAAAACCGAACGGTTTGCACTTAATCCCAGCCCGCGATTCAATGGATATCCCACTGTCAGACCCTTGGATTTCGGCATCTCCCGACGACGACGATTGTAGCGCTAGATTTATCAGATTCTTGTTCTGCGGAGTGCGACGTTTTTTGAACGAAGTATCGGTCGGGGATGTCACGTTGTTCACGTTCCCACCCGAGTTCTCGGTGTTCTGTACCTCCTCGGGCGACCCCTTCTGCGAGTTGTTGTTCCTGTTGTTGTCCGACGTTTCGGAGGCCGGTTCCTGCGACGATTTGTCAGATATCGGCGACAGGATGTGGAGTTTGTTCGCGTGATGGGTCAGGAAACCGGACAGGGTATTCTGCTGGTGATTATGAACGCAGCTGGTGCTCCCACTGTCCGAACTGTGCGAGCTAAGGCTCGTGCTATGACGGCTTTCCGAACTACTCGTCGACCTGTTTCCCTCGCTAGTACTGCTCCTCAGGGACTCCATACTTCCCCCGCTGCTACTAGTCGCCATACTTTCCGTACTCGAGTAGCCGACCCGTCTCCGAGTAGTCCTTAACTTGAATTCAAGAAGTCCACTCTCTCTCCGCGGTCTGGGAAGATGTTCCTCGGCCTCGTGAGGCCTACCTTTGAACTCCATTATCGGTCTTGTCTCGCGAATGAGGCTCCTCGGTCGCTGTCGCTCCACTTTCGGCCTGCCTTTAAACTCGAGGATCAGTTCCTTGTCGAGTCTCCTGACCAGGGTATCGGGAGTGTCGTTTTTCGGCCGGCTTTTTATCTCCAGTATACTGCCCTCGCTACTCTGCGGAGATTCCTTAGCCCTCAACGATTTTACGGGAAGTCTTGTGTCCTTCAGCCTCGGATGATCGGTCTGGGCTGGTAAATTCGGGGCACTCCGTATGTTCAGAAGAAGATGATCTTTACGACCGTGAAATTTTGCGGGAAGCGGGGCCGTCGACGGTGGAGACGGCGGCGCGGGTTGGTAACCGCGGAGTGGAAGTCTCGGTGACGAGTTCTTCTCGTCGCTAGAGTTAACATGGATGGATTCAAGCTCCTGTGACAGAGAGGATATATTGTCGGTTTGCTGTAGACGGCTCGGAATCGGTTTTGGGCGGAGTAATACTACCTTACGGCGTTCTTTAGACGAGTAAACACCGCCCTTAACTTCAGGGCAGTTTACCGGCTCGAATTGATCGAAATTTTCAATCGTCGGAGAGGACGTAGCCACTCTCGAATGGGCGTGAAGTACCGGGTGGTTTGTGACCCGGTCGAGATCGTCGAGGTCGTCATCCGACCGGTTGACCTTGCAGTCGAATGCGGTTTCGTAGAGGCGACGCTGTCTGGCCATTTCTGCCTCCTTGTCAGCAGCCTCGTCCTCGTCGGCCTCGTCCTCGATGAGGATAAGCTGAGGGTCTAGTCTTCTAGTTCGACGTAATTTGCGCGCCTGGCGCGTCGGCGGATCTACATCCTCGTCGTCCCGGTCCGATACAACTGCACAAGTGCATACTGCGGTTGGTATATCGTGACTGAGGAGTCTGTGCGGTGGCATGAGGGTGTTGTCCCACTCCGTGATAATGCACGATGAAAGTATCTGATCGTCTCTGATAATTTGGGGTACGGCATGCTGCTCACTCCCCGACGTTGGGCTCACTAAATCCTGGCTTTTATCAAACGTTCCAACTCCATCACCGGCCACTGAATTCCTCTTCGGTAAACCCGGAGTCCTCGATCTCTCTCCGGGAACGTCTAGGCTAACACTTTTCCTGTATCTTCCGGGTTGAGGACGTGCCAATTCCTCACCAGCCTTGAACAAGTCCCCGTAATAATACGGAGACGGATGACGTACCGGCTGGCCGGTATCAGTCGGAGATTGGTCAGCCTCGAGATGCACCAAAGCGACGCAGTCGACTATCACAGCGTCTCCTTGGGGCAGTAATGTTTCCTCGTCGAGAAGAGACGGGGAGCTTTTACCGGCCGGTTTGTAGAGGCTGTTTTTACGACGACGAATCTCTGTCAGAGTCCCTGCTGCCTCGTCGTCGGCACAGGACGACTCGGACGCTGATGGATCTGCGGAAGAGAACGTTTCGAGTTAGACTTGGGGGTGGATTTTGACTCTGAGGAGTTTCGATGTTGCTTTTTTTTCGAATTTCGGGTTCAAATGACAAAATTTAAAATAGGGGGGGCTCAAATTTTGACAAGATTTCGATTCGAGATCTTTTATGGCGATTCTGACCTGAAAATATCGAAATTCAAGGCTGTCGAAAAATTTTCTAATATCGTATATTCGATTTTCTATTCCCCCCTGCGGTTTCCGAATTCGACGACTACGTCAGTCTTCGGTAATACAAATATCGAGGGTACAAAAAAGATAAAAATTTACAAGTCTTAGGCACCCCGCGGATTACGAAACTCGGAAGAAAGGAGATTCTTAATCTATCTCACAAAGGAGTCAGTAATAGCTTTTCGCTAGGTAGCGTCTAGCTATTCAGAGCACCAATCCGGCGTAGCGAAGCGTCTGCGTCTCCGTTACGGAGACAGAGAAAAAGAGTAAGCGCAAAAAAAAAAGGATAGAAAAAAAAGCCGTGAAAAGAGCCTTTTTCGTTTAGCTTTTTCTGATTTTCCTTCTTTTTTTTTATTTTTCTCGCTGTTACTGTTCGTGGAAAGCGCTGTTTCCTTCCTGGAAAAACCACGACGCCTTGATTTTGCATTGTCATTGAACCAGCTCAAAGTACCTCGTCAAGACGAGCTCCGTATTCCGCTTCACCAATTATTACGGTCTCTTGTTCTTTATACGTCTTGGGTTGAATTCAAACGTCTTGTAAGACGCTGTGGAGTTGGAAAAAAGCTCGTAGGTTTTTTTTTTTGGAAAATTTTGAAAATATGGAAAACCTGGTGACGAGAAAAACCGCAGTTCTTCGACTTTGCGCCCTTATAGTCGATTATTTACCATTACGTCTTCACAGTGATCATTTTTCACGAAAAGTTCCACTTCAGAGGCTATTATCTGTACCACAGCGGGGGCGTCGCTGTCAGTTACAGAACCGTGTGTTTTATGGATGCCAGTACTTTCCCTCCTGACCGAAAAAGCAGAAGAATAAGAATAAGAAGAAGAAGAAGAAGAAGAGGAGTAGAAGTAAAACTGTAGAACTGAAGGAGGAGTTTCGAGAATTCGTGATCCATAACGAGGCCATTATCTACAGCCCCTGATACCGGGTGTTGAAAAAGAGAGTAAAAAAAAAAAAAAAAATGGGAAAGAAAATGCAGAAGCGGCAAGAAAAGAAAAAAAAAAAAAAAATCTGGATAAGGGCTTGAGCTTTTTAATTTTCCGTTACCTCCGTTCATACGGATTTAAAAAGCTGTGTAGTTTTACTGGAGCGACGTTGTTCGTCGAGGGGGGTTTTAGTCGGGTAGAAAATAAAAGCTGCAGAGAGTAAAGAGAAGGGTTAGAAGTCTTGAATTAATGAAAAACTAAAGAAGAAGAAGACGTAGAAGAAGAAGAAGAAGAAAAAGATGATGAAATATGAATATGTATCCACAGCTGCTGCGAAGTCCTGTAGGCTTTCTGCGTTGTAGCCGCGATACTGCAGCTACAGAGGGACGGGGACTAAAGAGATTAAAATTTGAAAAAGAATATTCAAGACTCGAGCAACGTTTTCCGCAACTTTATTCCACGGCTCGAACGAAATGAGCAAAAAATAAAAAAAATTAAAATGAAAGGGAAAAGGAAAAGGAAAAGCTTCGCCATAGTCTAGCCTCTTTCCCTCAAAGAATACCACAAAGATAAATTCGAGACGCGGAGGAGAAGCTGTATTGCCCTTCACTCGAGAAAAATTTGAATAATAATTTACGAGAGTAAAAAAAAAAATAAAAACCTAACGAAGGGTCCTAATTGGATCGATAAAGTATCAAAATTCGATATAAAAAATCGTCAGATTTTAAATTCTTGATTCTTTTCTTATATTTGTCCTTAAATATCCCGGAAAAGTAATAAGGGAACCACAAATATCACCAGAAAATCGATAAAGCACGGATACATCCGGAAGGAATAAATGCGAGGATACTGCAGCAATACGAGGATATAAAAATTGTGAAAAGAGGTAAGAAAGGAGAGCTGCATAAAGGAGAGAAAAGAAAAGAGGAAATGCATGGGCCTTGCGGTGATATTCGTTGAGGCAGTTTTATAAAAGAGTATACCTAAAGCCCGGAAAGCTCGGGGGGCCCGAAGGCACTTCACTCTGTCTTTTATTAGATATTGTCCTCGTAACATAACACAGGGGCAAGAAAAGTAAAAGGAAACGAAAAAGGAAAAGAAGCTATCCGTGAGTATATAGCTGCTACTTCTGGGTGGTCCCTTTCTCCCCCCGTCAGCCATCTATGAGGATGCGAAAGATTACCCCTAAGCAACGCACCGCGGAAAGCCAATCTCGGTTATTGGACACACTTTATATATACACGGTATATACTCGGAGGATTTGGGAATTGACCAAACAATTTTGCGGATATACAGGGCAACGAGAAGAAAAAAAAAGAAGCAGAAGAAGAAAAGCTAGGGATTCAAATTCGAGTCTGCGAGAGTAAAAAAATAAAAACGATGAGGATAAAAGGGAAAAGTCGAATTTGAGTATAATAATTAGACCCCTAGATTCCGTCGCAGTGAACCGGAATAATCCGTTAAGTATAAATGCGAACGAGTGAGAGTAACGTGAAGAAAAAAGAAAAGAAAAAGGGAAAATACCACTAAGAGGGAGAGGAATAGAAGAGAAGTAGAAGAGGGTGTATAACGAATAAAATTACCGGAGTAAGTAATTTTCGAGGACAGAGAAAGTAATTGCCACTCAAAAACGTTCAAAGGAGAACTGTGTAGTTAATTCGTATACCGATGTCGAAACTCTGCACATGGTTACGTAGACAGACGTCTTTTTTTTTTTTTTTTTTTTAATTCAGGACTCTTAAGCCTTGCAGTTACAAGGGTATATACGGCTCTTACACATCCCTCCGACGTCATCGTCTATACGGTTGTAATTTTCCTACTCCTTTCTTCCTCTCTTTTCCCTTTTTCTTTTAATATTACGCTGCGTTTATCAAACGTCCTTTTAATCCTCAATCCATGGGGTTGCTCGAATCTCTCTTCTCACTGTTCAAAGCGGGCTGAGCCCAGGGACCCATAAGATCATCGCATATCAATGGGGTTGGAATTTTGCAAAGAAATGATCTCATCGTCTCGTTGAATTTTTTCGAAGCTTTATTACTACCCAAAAGTCCTGAACGAAAAGGATTAACCCTTAGCGCTCAGCTTCTATAAGTTTGAGGGAATTTATTTAGAAAAATGGATTGCTGGTAGTTGGCTAGAGCATGTACTAACATCGGTATATACATATAAACCGGATTGTTAAATTGCGTTGAATTTTAGTGCCAGTAAAATCAATGTTAGTTCATCGTTAGGGTGTACAAGGGGCATTTCGAGTTACTATATACTATCGATGGCGGGGGGGGGCTTAGGGTGGGGGGTAGAGGTAGATTATGGCCCCTTCAATTCCTACTCAAACCTACGATATATAGATATATACAGAGAGACCACCGCGGAACCCCTTTTCCACCCCATATAACCCCCTTGACAGTTTCCCCTATCAGTGGGCATTGCTCAATTGAAATCTACATCGGTGATCACGTGAAACACTGATGCTGTTGCACCGGTAGATTTACTATACGTGTATATGCAGAGGGATGTATGTATATATGCAGAATAACGTACCATGTATCTCAAATTTGGTATAACGCGTGCACGGATTTCAATTTGCGGTATATATTTACCATTCATAGGTACAAAATAAAGAAAAAAAAGCTCAAATTTTTGAATTTTGATTCTTTTTTTCTTCTTCTTTTATTTCCGGTTTTCTTTCTCAGTTTCGAAGGAAGAGGAGGAAAAGGAAGTCCTTGATGGCTAGAATTATGAATATAATAAAAAGGATCGTTTGGCATAGCAGCTGACACTGCAAAACGCGAGTTGTGGTAATCATCCCTCGAGCAGCATTCGAGTATAGGTGTAATACGTACAGGGTTTACCTAATCTCGAAAATGATACTAATTTTGAAGCTAATTGGCGCCCACTGATGATAATTATAATTAGCCTGCCAGATATTAATTCAAGGGCTTTTTCCACCCCCGTCCCGGTCTCGTCAAGAATTAACCAAGGGCTTAAAACTCCGATCGATGATCCCGTCTCGCGGAGTTTAAATTCTTGGAGAGATTTTTTCGTGTTTTCCTTTTTCTTTTTGGGGGTTTTATTTTCGACATTTTCGTGAAACTATTCACCTCGTTTGTCAGACTAGAATTTTTCGTTTCTTCTTTTTTATTTTTTTGCAAGGATGTAACAAAAAAACGAAAACGAAATTCAGATTCAAAATTATTTTCTTCTTCTTTTTCGACATCATTATCATGAGAAAATTTTAATGGCGTTGAAATCATAAGCGAGAAGGAAGATGAGGACGAGGAAGGTGAAGAGGAAGTGGAGTGTGAGAGGGCTTTAAGCCGTGTCGTTGACAGTTTGTAAATGATCAAGTTTTAGGTAGTCTAGCTCTGTGTACAGGGTGAACGACGACTACGAAGCAGAGGAAGAGGAGGAAGCAGGGAAAATGAGAGATGGGGTGAAAAGTGGCTGCAATGAAACTATGAAACCCAGACACACGACATCCTCCGTCCAAGAACAACGATTTTAATAATTCAAAACCGCAAAAAAAAAGTAAAAACGAAGAAGAAAAAAAAATCGGAAAACGAAAACGAAAAAAACGTTGATTGAAAATTTCCCCCAAAAAAATATGAGAGTGTCGTTAAATATTTTTTTAGATAAATTTGTGAAACAAATTCAATGAAATTTTGTCTTTTGGGTTCAGTTATTTATTTTTCCTTTTCTTTTTTTTCTTTCACTTTTCAATTTCGTTGATTAGAATCCCATGGCCATGCAGCTAGGTAGATACGGTTTGGGCAGAGACGTAGGTACAGGGTATATACGGTACGTAGAGCAACGGTTGTATAAACAGGAAGACATGATCGGGCGTTTCTCGTCTTGAAAATCAAATATTTGCAGAGGCCAGAGGGCAGAGTATTTGCGAGTTAAAGGCACGGGCAAATTACGCGGCCATGAATACCATATAAGAATGGAAATTTCAGTATTGTTTGTTCGGGACCTGGAGGAATCAGCTGGCGATTTGCATACTCGACTAAATTCCGGGACGATTGAATCGCGAGGTCAAAAATTATGACAAACGGTCAAAAACGAGAAGATAAAAAATACAAATTATCATCATTGAAATAAAATTACTCACCTGTATAAGGTCGGCAATAATCTCTGTTAACTTTTGCGTAATTAACCGTAGTCTGAGGTATCTCGACACTCGGTTCGGAGTACGATTTCGTTCTGCTGTCTCTCGGATCGCTGTACTGTTCAACGACCTCGATTTCGGCCTGAAACAAAAAAACCAAAAATTTTTGTGATCCATCAAATTCATTTATTTTCTTCGTTTTTGATTTTTTTTTCTTCTTCTATTTTTGCGCGGAATTTTTTGCAATATAAATATATGTGAGAGATTGGAGGGTGTCTCGCTGCAGAGGCAAAGAATTGTACGATATTACATCTTCGGGGTTCGACGTCTATAACAAAGCAAAGAAAATCGTGATTCGTATGATTTGATATAAGGACCGTGCCTCGACTCTGCAGACAATAGAAAAAAGAAGAAAAAGAAGAGGAAAGAAAAAAAAAAAATTACAGCCATCTTTATCTGGCCACAAAAGATATTCGAGCCTGTATGTATGTATGTACTTCGATAAGAATATATATATAAAAGTATAAGAAGAAGAGGAAGAAGAAGAATAGAAAAAAAAGAAAAGGAGAAAGATATTTTTTTTCCCCCCTTTCTTTCTTTTGCAATTATATCAAATAACGAATTTAATTAACTGTAAGAAGATATGTGTATAGTATAGGATACGAGGTATCAAGAGACTCGGTAGAGTCTCGCGCCAAGTACATTAAAAAGGATATAGGTATACATATAAAAGTTCGTGAAAAATAGAATGAAATGAACTAAAACGTATCGAGACGATCATCAGCTGCGATTTGTTAAAGTCTCGAAATCCGGATAATCGATAATGGCGACAAAATCTACGCGAGACTTTTGTAGTTAATAGGTATATACATGTAGGTAGGATCCTAGACATCTATAGGATCTTCTAATAGATTGAAAAGAAAAATGTAGACTAGGCGAAAAAGGAACGTAACGAGAAGTCGAAGAAGAAGAAGAAGAAGAAGAAGAAGAAGTGAAGGAAGAATAAAAAAAAAGGAGGCAACATTCGAGGAAGACAAGCGCCTTAAATTGAAAGAGCTTGAAATTGGAATTCCCTTGGCAAACTTATTCAGTGGCGGTTCGAGGTATTTCGACACGGTATTTGCGATTGGCCAGTTTCCTATGTATACATATATAGGCAGAGGTAGGGAATGGAGTGAAAAAAAGGAAGAAGAAAAAAAAAATAGTAAAAAACGAAAAAGTGACAAAGAGAGAAAAATCCGATAAATCAAAAAACAAAAAAAACGAATGAAAAAAAATCGTTTCACAGTCTATGGAGAGGAAATTTGGAAGCAAATAAAATAACAAACCCCAAAAAAACAAAAAAAAAAATAGAATTTGAGGGAAAACCTGGCGCAATGATTTTTATATTATTATTGTTATTATCAGATTCACTGCGACGAGCTTTTCGAGCTTTTCGAGCTTTTCACGCGATTTCTCTGTTTCGATTTCTTTTTTTTTTTTTTTTTTATCTATTTTATTCTTCTTCTCTTCTTCTTCTCTTTTCGACGTCGACGTGTTGGAGCCTTGGATAAAACGCTGGATAAACATACGAAACCAAAGCTCGCACGTATATACATACATATCCTATACACATATGCTAGTGGAATTAAAACTAGTCAAATATATCGTTGATTGAAAAAGGTAATTGAAAATTAACTAAAGCAAATATAAGTTTCTCGCCGTGAGATTGTGCGGTATATATGTACATGCAAGCAGCGCAATAGCTATAGCAAAAGCTCGACATATTGATTACCAAAAAACGAAGTACTACAAAACAAAAAATAAAAATGAATAAAAAATAAAATTACGTCTAATTCTTGGAGATATTTGTTGAAACTAATTAATCAACAATCCGCAATCACTGGACTCTTGTACTAGTAGATAATTAAATACGATATCATTATTTCGAACCCCGAAAATCTCGATAATTAAACACACGTCAAACATTTTTTTATTTTTTATTTTTTTTCGAATCTACTATACGTATGGTTAATTTTTGATTTTTTTTCGATCCTTCCACAGGTGTGCAATCAACGTTCTACAGGTGTTACACCTGTTACCTGTCAGATGAATGCGAAATCATACGAATATCGATGAACCGAAAAATTACGAAAAACCACAAAGCAAAGAAAATCAAAAAATTAAACGAAAAATTTTATAGATAATTTATGTCTATTTGTTAAATTTCTGTATCCCTTTCTTTTCATTCTATTCATTTTCGATCGACAAAGCACGGGGCTCTTCGTATACCCCAAAAATTGCGGGACCGGGCATATAGTGGAAAATCAAATTGACAATAAAGGGAGCAATAATTCGATAAAATTTATAGATCGGAGGGGTTGGGGGCGAGGAGTGAAGTTAGAGTAGTAAAACTCGCGGTCATTTATACGTACCGAAAACTACCCTAAAATTCATATATACCTACCCTATATCCAGCTCTCGATATCACGTTTCCCAACAGGCTTTGTTCACGTTCATATAAATGTATATACTGCAGCTATGTGTTATGAAAGTGTACATATAATAATCCCATTGATTTATCGATGAGACTTTGAGCCACGATTAACCAAACTGCCCATCCACCCTGTACATATATATACAAACTAAAGCTTTATAATTGGAAACGATTATTAAGTCGCTTAATTACCCGAATATCCACTGCTTTCAAAATTCTATAAGGCTAAAAATTATTTTTTGTACATTTTCGACGTTCCAATTCTTTTTTTTTTTCTAATTCTTCAGTTAATTTTTGTGTCTTTTGATCAATTTTGCTATAATTTCAACAGTAGATACTTCGAAATTCATCTTTTCCTTTTTTTTGTTACTAAAACGACAAGATTTTTGGATAGTGGAGATAATAAAAAATGGTCGAAACACTTTTCGCGGTTCTCTTGCGAGTAAAATTCTTCACAAAACGGTAGCACCCACCGTGTACCATCCCCGTTGGTATTAAGTGGTGCCCATCGTGTACCAGAGAATGTCACACCGCACGATTATTCACCCACTTGACTCAAGTGGAGTTTTTATTTATTTTTTTTTCTGGGATGAAACAGCGGTGACAGAAAAAAAAGAGAGAGAGAGAGAGAGAGAAAGAAAGAGATTTTTAGAAGTGGAATTGTGGTGTTGGGTGCCAAAGTTTTTTTTCTGTCCCTTGAATTCAGTCTTCCTGAAGCTTTTACTCGGGACTATATACTGGATACCAAATTCCTCTTTTTTTTTACTTCTTTGTTTCTCTTTCTTTGTACACCTACCCCGCGTTAAGCAGCAGTCCTCGTATCCATCTCTGTCCTATTTTCCCATCTATTCTATCTTCATCCCTTTACGACCACCTACCATCCCCTAACAATTGTCAACTTCTTCCTTAAATTGCGTATATATAAAGCTACAGCTACTACGCCATGGGGGTCTTCCTCATTCTCCCCCTAAAAACGAGATGGCAAGTAAAAGTTAGCCATTCTTATTTCAACTCGTCGAAAGATCACTTCGAAAACTTGAAACAACAAACTTTGTTTTTCCACACTCATTTCAAGCTCGACGTTTTCATTCGTTTTATATATTCACTTCGTTTATCGTCGTAAAAAAAAAAGAAAAAAATTAAACTCTGTCAAAAAAAAAATATCTGGTTTATTGAAATTATGCAAAAAATCCAGGATGTACAGGATTTTGCAATCCAGATGCGGGTCATGGGCAGGGAAAAAAAATAAAATATGTCATATCTCGTTCAAAATTTTTACCCCCGGTTTAGTTTTTTTTGTCACAATGAATTTTCGCGATAAATTATGTGAAAAATTTAATAGAAAAACTCACGTTTTCAGTCGTCGGACTTGGCAGAGCCCATTGGACGGTGGACGTAGCTGCAGCAGCTACACTTGCGGGTCGTCGTTTATTGACGAAATCGACTGGTAGACTGTAATCGTCGCACAAAGATATCTGTAAAAAAATAATTTATAGGCGCCATTAGTTTTTCGATTTTTATTTTGTTTTTTTAAATATGTATAGGTATATACGCCTATGTACGTATATATTAATTTTTATACAAAATTTGACTACATAACGTTGCAGTCTGGGTTTACATCGATCTCTGCAATATAGAGTGAAGTATGTATATGTACACATATGGGTATATAAGCGAGTATAAAATCGAGACAATCGGGGAATCCCCCGGGGGCGGCTTATCGCACGGGGCTACGGTACGAGGGATGAAAAAAAAAGTAGAGGAAACACAAAAAAAAAAAAAAACGAAAAAAAACGAAAAATTGAGGGACTCTCCCTTTATTCCGGTTCGAAGGGCCACCTCCCCCCGTATAACGCAAATGGCCATCGTTTATTGCGAGCAAAGAGAGTACCGTATGAACGAACGTCGAAGTTGCGAGGTAACAACGGAATGAAACGAAACAGAAAAAAAAATAAATAAAAAAAATAGGAAAAGAAGAAAAAGACAAAATTCGTTATGCAGCCAGACTGCACCCCCCCCCCCCCCGTGTCAACGCTTTCTGTATTCAGTCTTCTTTTTTTTTTTTTTTTTTGAATTCTTCTTCTATTTTTTCATTTTTATTTTTTGCTTTTTATTATAAACCGGAAATAGGGCGTCGAGAGAACGGAAATAGCACCGTCCGGCGCTTGGAAAGAATCAAAAAATTTCTTTTTTCATCCCATTTTAAATTCAACCCCCTCGACGTCTCCCGTAAATTTAACGAGGGTGAAAAATAAAACACAAACACACAAAAAAAAAAAAAAGAAAGAAAATCCATTCGAAAAAGTCTGCAACTCCGTCATAAAAGTCCTTTCAAAAAAGACCAAAAGAAACACAAGAATCAAGAAACAAAATTTATTGAATTCTGTATAATTCCGACGATTTTTTTCTCGATTCAGATTTTTTTCTTCCTCTCTTTTCTTCGTCTCATTGCCGATTTTTGTACCGGTATATTATAGCTTTTAGATATACCTATACGTGTTTACTGTAGACGGATTGATTGGAATGGCATTTCCTCAACTTGCAGGTCTTCGGGGGGGGAGGTATTGAGTCCCGTCTTACCTCCGGCATCGGCTTCTCGATTTTACGCGTCCCTTATATACTATAACGTACTTTTTTCTTTCGCATTCCGCGAGCATCGACTCGCTAAAGTTCTTTCAGTTAGTTATGGGTAGCAGCAGGCTACAGACACGAGCTTTTTTTCTTTCCTTTTATTATACCCCGCGCGATGTTGGAAGCCATAATCACGATCTAGGCCGTCTACACGAGTACAGACACGAGGATTTTAATCATAGACATACATGTTTAGGTACTCGTCATCGATGCGGTGCAACAAGCTTACGAAAATCCCCGCGAATTACATTCCAGACGTTACAACGTTATACCATCTAAGAAATAACACCGAGGGTTAAATATCAACCCCCAATTTTTATACAAATTTGAAAAACTTTTCGAGGGTCTTAGTATCCTTTTTCTTCTAAGTCTGATCTGATCTCTGTAAACGAGGGAGAGTCGATTTTTCAAAAGGGTGATAAAAAGTTTAGAAAAAGTATATTCGGGGATATCCGCGAAATATATAAGCGGCCGGGTGTATAGGCTGCAAATTCCCGATTTATTCAAACATCGAATACTCGCTCGACTCCCCATAAAGAGAATGAATGGTATTGTGGCGGTTGCACCGCGATGCGATGCTCAAGCCGAGCCAGGGCGCTGCTTTTGGGGGTTCATGAAATACAGCATTTCCAAACCGAACCCCATAACCCCAACCCTCCATTCAGCCCACTCGAACTCCTCCTATTCGTAGGCAAAGGGTGGGTTGTACCTCGTCCGACGCGACTGGGTATTACCATGAATTTACATACAGCCTCTCGCTACCAAACTCGGAACATATTGCATCGCTTTGATTTATGCGATATATTTGATAAATATATAACCTTTAATCTGTATATACCGTCTACAGATATTTACAAGCTAGAAGAAGAAAAAAAATTACGGTTCAAAAAGTTCTGTTCAAAAAATTTTCAATTTTCTCCCCTTCTTCCCTCAAAAAATATGCATCCGGGAGTTTCTAAATCGGGATTATGACCTACGATCGTGTGATCGTTAAGCTCAAATTTACTGTTTCGAAACGGTATGTATGGATCGTCGTGCGGTTATCGCGTTGAACTCGTATATAACGTCGTTAATAATTTTAGAACGGTTATGTACCTACGAACTATGGACGGAATGTTATGATAGGGGCAATGAAATTCTTGACATGCTTAGAGAAAATCCTTCAGCCCATAGAGAAAATACCCTAAAGGAGAAATTTTCGTTAAGTAGGGTATATATGCCGTAATATCTACGGCGGTTTCGCTTTTATTAAACGTTTTAGAATATTCGGAATTTTCTTTTCGTTTTTCCCCCATGAGAAAAAATTCACCATATCATATACGGGTTTTTTTTTACGGTCAAATATATCGAACTCCTTAAACTGATTCGTTCCCGAATCAAAACCGATAAGACCCGATCGTTAAACGACCTCGATTAATCATCAGGTCATAATTAACCCGGGTATGGCATAAGGGCTGCAGGAAAATGAGACAAGGGTTACCCGGGGGTCTGGTGAACGCCAGGTTACACAGAATTTACGGAAGGGTATCTCATTTGTTACGATCTCAATGTGATTCAAACTACAGATTAATAGCTGTCCCGACAGATGAACCAGTCTCTATCAATCTTGCGGTGAACCGGTGTATACGTCGTCTGTTACTGATCGCAAAATTTGAATGATTGGATATACGGACTAGAAAATTACGTACAGAGCTTTTGAAAGAAGCTAATTTTTTTTCTATCTTCTTTATCCTGAATCCGTTTCTCATATCGCAATACAGTTGAACTTTAACTGAAATTGCGTGTAAGCAGGAGTCTCGAGACTACGGGTCATTTGTCAATAAAGATATAGGAAATAGGGGAGCGTCGACATCCGTCGTCTTCATGTGGCGTTAGCTGCTAAAAGCCCGGAACACCTTTGACCCATAAACAGTCCTGTCGAGTCCAGTAGCTCCCACGAGACGTCTGGGGGAAGATGGCCATCGGTTGGTGTAGAGAGTAGAGTTCGATATAGGAAATTCTAAAAACCTATGTACATATAAATCTGGCGGATCAGAACATCGGATCGAGAAGAAAAAAAATCCGTTGAAGTACGTTAAAACGAAAACCAAAAACCTTTTAGGGACTAAATTACTCCTAGTTTGTGTCCCGCGGCGCTAAATCTATCCGGGGAACGAAACAAGGCGACTAGGTGGCTCCTGCAGGACCGAGGAGATTCTTCTTCTACCGTTAAAGTTTAACGAGGCGAACAGGACAGAGAACTTAGAGAGCGATCCAACATCATTTCGCTGGCCCCTAAATGGAAAGATTTTCTCGTAAGGACGATTCTTTTTTTTTTTTTTTTTTCTTTGGGTATAAAAGACGATTTTTCACACCGTCAGTAAAACTCTGCAGTACGTCGAAGTCGGGGTAGCCCTACTCTTGGTTCGTGGATCGTTTTTCTTCACTTGGGTTAAATTATATTAGTATACGGGCTGGATATCTCGCGATACAAGATATACAAGCGAGCATAAGACGCCATACGACGCGACGGGTTGAAAAATTTCTCCAATCATCTTGAGACGCGTTGACGGGGGTTTTTCTTTTTTTTTTCTCCCCGAGGAGGGGACGCAATTGACAAAGAGAAGAAGAGCTTCCAGCGTCGTGTCACCAGCTCGGCTACATTTGTCATCGAGATAAATGTATAGTGATTTTTATTTTTTTCTTAACTTTCATTCTGAAGATTCCTTTCGTCTCTCCCCTCTCTGCCTCGTCTTCATCTTCTTATTCCAGACACCTGAGACTAAAGTCTGCACTCTTTTCCTCGTTCAGAAAGAAAAGAAACGATACCCCGTGTTGTTTCTGAATTGACCGAAGAATAAAGTTCAAAGGTAAATCTGATTCTCTAGTCAAGCGATGGGATTGACTCCGAACAGTCCTGAGTCAGTCTCCCTAACCACGTCTTGTCTTTTCGTATATCGAGATCCCCTCGTATTCCTTTTCCTCGGTTAAGGCTACCTGCAGGAATTTCCGGCAAAAGTCCTCTCCGCTAAATTCTGGTCTATCCGCCTCCTGCAGTTGCACCGTCTCTCCTCTTCTCTGCTCTTCTTTTACCCCGGAAGTCTGCAGAGACCAGAAGTCTCGACCCTAACTGTGCAAGGAAGGCCCTTTGTGCCACTCAATTATGTCGAGCAGTTCGAGGAGTTTTAAGATCTTGAAACTTTACTGAGATTTCGTTGAATTCACCCCGCGGACCTCGTCTGACTTTTATGTCTATTCCGTTTTTCTCTTCTTGTTAAAAAAATTTCGTCCCCATTCGAAAGACCTTTCGAGAAAGAGAAGAGGAAACAATGAAAATAGAAATAAGCCTCGTTAAATCGAATTGACTAAGCGACGACGCGTCTCTTACCGATTTTCTGAAATTTGGAATCAAAAAAATTTTTCAGGGAAATCAATAGGAAAAAAAAACTGAAGAGATGAAGTCGTTGAAAGGATCTGAACTGACAATGAGGCGGGGATAATAATTCCGAAATAATTTAGCTTCGGCTCTGTTTGTTGGTGCCACGTTTCATGAGGGATCTGTCTAAGAAACTTGTAAAGGGTTGGCGGGTTCAACGGGGCTAAAGGGTTCGTACGAAATGGGAGCAGAGAAGTTGGCGTAGCCCCAACAGCATTCATTGCAGCGTCGTGATTGTTCTGCCATCTCCACTATTCGGATAAACGCGCGGGCGACCCGCAACCCCAACGCCATCGCCATCGCCATCTCCATCTCCATCTCCATCTACTCGCCTCTCCTCGCCTCTCCTCGCCTCTTCTCTTCTCCTTATCGTTTGGAACGGGGCTTTTCCGCCGTCGCAGAAAGACCCTACCCACCGTCACATCGCCTAAGGGGCTGCTAATTGATTTCAGAACTTTCGCTCCTCTTACTAAAGCTTCTGCATGGCGGCAAAGGTTTGCGGCCTGCAACCCGCCGGGCCAGACGAGAAGTGACTTTCTTAGCAAATAAATAGAAAAAAAACGAGTCTTCTTTCCACTCTCCGAGATTCAGAAATCTGTACACCTTGCCTGAGCATGAAAATTTCAGAAGTTCACTTTTTGTACACAAGTTCCCGAAAAATGGTCTGTAGGAACAAAATTGTCACCCCGGGCAGTCCGAAACTTTTTGTCGAAGAGCCAGTAGTGGTAATATATTCATTACCGTTCCTTAAAATCGCTTTGAACTGATATAAAACAACGTAAGCATCTCGTTAAACGATTTCTCACCTTCTTCCTAATTTTTCTGATAAACTAATGACCCCAGACCCATGTTCATGGTACTCAAACTCCTCGGCACGGTCCATAGAGTCTGATCCCGGTCTCCGATGTAAAGTATTTCGAACCACTTTGGAGAAACGACATTCCCAAAGACGTCAAGTGAACCGCGATTTAATTCGCGACTTAGTTACAGTCGAGTTAACGCGAGTGGGTGTCTACCTCTAAAGTGAGACTCTGCTAAACGGAAATATAAAATCGCGTTAAAGGGAACTCAGGTCGTTAATATCTCCCAGTACATTTACTTCTAGTCTATTTCCGGCCTCGGAAACTGCGTACGCTAAACAACAAATTTGTATGCGTAAACCGTCGCGCGGACTAGACAGGTACATCCATCTGTTTGTCTGTTTCTGATCTCCGGGGGGATAACGAGGGTGTAGATCATCACGCGTATACGTTTGTATACGAATTTTATTTTGGAAAGTGCGAAAATGTCTGATCCTCATTTTCCGCAAGACTGACGCAAAAAATTCTCTACGCCAATTTGTCGGGGCTCTATATTCTGACGTTCGAGGTTACAGGGGGTAGCTGAAGCGTAGCTGCAGAACGGTAAAATGAAATATGAATATCCATCAACGAGTAAACAATTACGCAGCAAATTGGTACGATGAATTTATAAAAGCATGGTTCAAGTGCAGCGTAATTACGGTCAGCATAAGGATGACTGATGTCTACGGTGTTACTGCCAGATGGGGTTGTTCCTACGAAACCTCATCTCGAACCCTACGCAGCCTTGTTACAAAATGATGAGGATTTTCAACGGATTATGCCCAAATGAGTGACATTTTTTTTATTTTTTTGGTTACACTCCCTACGTTCACCTCTCGCCATTTACAAAAAAATATACACCAACTCAGTCTTCTCTTCAGGGGGTGAAAAAAAATGCAAAATATAAAGAGAGGAAATTAGCGAGCGATTTGTCCCGGAAGAATTTTCTTTATTCTCTTTCAACCCTGAAGATAAATTCGAAAATACGTAATCGACGGATTATCTCTTCCGCGTACGCGGTTATTCGTGGGATTTACAATCCGTTAATGACCCAAAAATTGGGGATAAAGCTAAAAAGAGAAGAGGAGAATGGACGGTAATGAGAGAGAGTGAAAATTGAAAGGGAAAACGTCACGATTCACTCACGGTAATGATGCCCGGTGGTTTGGACAGGAAAATTTCAACTCTAAACTACGCACGCTGTGGTTATGGTACGGTACGGTGATGGTGGTGTGGTTTGGTGGCCCTGAACCTCCATGAATGTGGGCTACCGCGCTTCGCTTTCATCCCTACGCCAACCCTCCCAGTCATATCTTCCCTCTGAGCGTTGTATGCAGGGTATACTACCGAGTACGTACTGTGCCTATTTCACTGTACGATATCATTCAACCACTGGAACTCAGGATACTAGTGCTAATGTTGGATCTTGGGGCATAGTTTACCAACGGTGAAAATTAATTGCTTGTACTCCTGGATCGTGATACACGAGTTAGAGGCCCGAAAATTCACCGGAGGGACTCGGAGAGGCGAGAACCATCCCTTCAGCAGCATCTTCCTTGAATATAATATCAAAGAAGATGTTCGAGTGCGAAAATTACGAGGTTAAGAATAATTTCACTGATTTTTTTCATCATTATTTTGTACATTGGCAATCGGACTGACGATTAGAGAAAAAGAGAGGAGGAATTAGTGAGAGGGAATTCGGTATATTCTGTTAATATCCCAAAGGGATTGAATTTTATCATGAGCTTTCCTCACACACCGCTGAGAAACCAGACTCTAATTAATTCACTTTCGGCTGGACTACTACCACCACCACCCCACGTCTTCGAATTTCACAGAGAACGAAGCTAGGGGGGTAGGAAAACCGTGGACTAAGCTGAAAGCCTCAGGCCATAATTGATTCAAATGCTTCCAGGGTATTACTTGCCCTTTCGAGGGTGTAAGTATACGATTTCTCGAAACTCTGAGGAACAACCGGGCTTTTCTACTCGGTTCGAGATCGGGTAAGTCTGCGATTGTATATTCGACGAACAAAGAGAGGGAAGAAAGAAAAGTTGAATATAGATGGATATATGAAAACAATCGAAACATACCGAACCCAATAATTCTTCAAATTCTCGGTTCTTCGGATCCTGAGAATTTTGATAATTGGTCCTGATCACGCGACTAATCGGATGACGGTATAACGACAATAAAGAGAGAAAAAAAGGGGTGTTAGAACGGGACATTTTGGCACTAAGTCACCTGGAACAAAGGCGACCACTTCGCGTAAAGACGCGACGATGGGCAGAGGGATGAAATTGGGGTATGAGAGTGAAGAGGCGCGGAAAGGGGGGTTTCCTCGTTCCTATCCTATCCCATCCCTGCCGGGGGACAATGAAATCAGGGAAAGCCACTGAGCACAACGAAAGAGAGCGAGAGAGAGAGAGAGAGATAGAAATATGAAGAGACGAGACCCTGGCAAAACCGGTGATTAATGCACATGCCACTGCTGTATAATTACTTAATTAAATTCATACATCACGTGGTATTAAGCAGCTACATCTATACCGCGCCTGGGAGAGTCTTCCTTTGTCCCAACGAGTCTCCCTTATATATAAATTTTTCATGGAAAAAAAAAAAATAAGGGAAAGAAAAATTCTAACAAATTTTATGTACGCAGCTCTTCACGCTAATTCCAACAAAAAGAGGGAAAAAACCGTGCGAATGAATTGTCTCAGTATGTTTGAAAGCCTCGAATTTCCCTGCTCCTTCCTCTTCCTCTTCGTTAGACGCTCCGGTAATTGGATGGTAAATTTTTTGGATGAACTTTGGTATTGCCTCGGATTAGGCGATGGCTAATTGGCCAGTATAGCGCGGGGAGGTGTGTAGCCGCAGATTGCGGTCACCTTGTTAGAGCTGGACCTTTACTGTCGTTTCTCCTTTGACCGAAGTGAACATAGATCTTCTTCTTCTTCTTCTGGACCCTTGTTAGAAAGCGTCAAACGGTACATAGCGCGTTTTATCATAGAGATGAAGAAAAAAATTGAGGCTTTTTTTTGTTGAACAAATTGAATGAGAATTTCGGTGTACGAGGTTTGGCTGAAAGTGTTGAATTCAGATGAGATCGAGCCTTTTTTTTACCTCGTCCTCCTCCTCTCTTCCTCATCTTCCTGTGCTCTCGCATGGAGCGAAACGATATTAGAATGGATCGGAAAACATTTCCAGTTGATTGCGACTATCACTGGTTCCTGTTCTTCTTCTATCTTTTTTTTTTTTTTGTTTTTTGTTCAACTTGCGAAACGCCAGATCACTTGTTCTTTTTTCTTCCTGTTCTGTTTGTTTCCTTTTTTTTAATTAAACCAAAAGTTGGCACGGAACTCCCGCCGTGCAACTCGCGCCGGAGCCAACGAGCTTCGGAGTGATTAAGCTCGCCCTTTTCGACTCGACGTTCTAATGAAGAACGATAAATTACGTACTAGACCCAGGAGCCAGTTTCTATATTCGGTATACTCTATGATTTTTACAAAAGTATAGATCGCCGCAAGCTCCGATCGTTCGGATAATCCAAACCGATCTTTCAATCTCTTCTAATTTTTGGAATTGGGATAAAGAAGCCGTTATTCGTTACTATGAATGTGCTAAGCTTCTTATCAACAGGCCTGGAAGTGTAACACCGATGAATTATTAAACCGTAGCATATGCTGGGCTGTGAACCATCAAGTGAACTTATTCATTCACGGTTCATGAAATATTCCCACGCTGAAGAAACTCCGCTTCCTTATCGGTGAGCGTCCGCACCCCTCCGCTTCGGCATCTGGGTACCAAAATTTAAAGCTCGTTTAGGACATAAGCGTCAGTTTTTTGTTTGCAAATTTTGAAGAAGAGGACTGAATTAAAACCGTGAGTTTTTTTTGTTTTTATGGGTGCAGGACGAAAGCTTCACGGCTTTTATCTCCCCAGCCCAAAACGGAAACCTCCAATGATATTGTTTATGGTGTAGACACGCCGGAATTTCTTGTAATAGAAATTCCACTGTCCCATGTCCGGCATCCTGCTATATACGACCACGCGCATGGCGGGATAGCCCACAAGTATTTATGGCAGCCCGTCACGTGCCCGGGACTAAAAGATAGTCGTACAGTCCTCGTTCCCACTTGAGGGAAATCCCATGGGACGTTTCCTCCCTCTCTTATGGGATTTTAGATACGAAGGATTATGATATGCGATCTATACTCGCCCTGGACTTGAATTATGAACTGGCAAGTAGCTTCTCTCCGTAGAATCGGTTCCTCCGTCGATGGGAATTGTCTCGGAGAGCTTTTGCCCCGTTTTATTTACTTCTGCGAGACATCCAGTCCGCAAATTCGATCTTTTCAATCCTCAACAGCACCAAAACACTTGTCGTTCACGAAGGAAACCTCGAGAATAATAATCTCACAACGGGACCCCTGGACCAGGTTCTTATCCTCGTTGTAATCCGTTCAAAGAAATGAGCTTTTCCATGTAGCAAATTTTCTTCATCCAATCCTTACGTCGAGGGTAAGGAGGACTTCAATCCTCGTACCAGATACTAATGCACGAGGCATATAACCAGCCGAGGATTAGCGAAAAGCTCTTCATCCCCACCTATTATCGTGTCTTTTGTTGCACTACTATGATGATGATGCTGTATGGTACGATTGAAGAAATCGAAAGTGTTGGTTGCCTCTTCTTTTCTATTTCTTTTTGTTTTTTTGGTTCTCACTGAACGAGTAAACCCATGATACAATTGGATGTACAGCTTTTTGCGACATTGTTAACGGTCCGATGTATAAATTTGACGAAGAATTCGTGAAGTTGGAGAGCTTCTCCTTTGACTTGGGATATTAAATTCCAAAGTGAAGTCAAGCGTGGGTATGAGGTAACAAAGTTTTTCCCCAGTTTTAACCGAGTCGAGGAATTATGAATTTCAAATAGAAGATACGTAGATAGCTTTTCCGAAAACCGAATTTGGACAAAAAAAAAAGCCCGATCCTTTTACATCTCTCAAACCTTTTCTCCTTCTTCTTCTTCTTCTTCTTCTTCTTCTTCTTCTTCTTCGTCTTCGAGGAATGAAAATCGACCGTTAATCGGCGGGTATATATTGGCAAGGTGATAAAATATTAATTCGTAGGATTTCTAATCCTGTAATCACCATCGACTAGGGTGATATCGGGCGTGTGTTCTGACGATAAGGGACCCAGAAACGGGGCTCCTACATCCCAAGGGATTACGACTCCCCTGCAGCTGGCTACATTTACATACACTTTCTCGTGTCCCACCAGCCCCGGGGGCACCATATACACAACGATACATAACAGCACAGTGCGTAACCCTATACAGACACAATACTCGAGTGGAAAGAATTTAATACCGCGAGTAAAGCTATGGCAGCGGAATATTATATATATATACCATTGTCTCAAGAATCGCTGAAGTATATTACCCCCAAAATTCGCGATACTTCGAGACAGAAGATTCAGCGGATCGTAAGAAACCCCGACAAGTTTAAGATCGTATATATCTGTGAAAAAATTCAGTTTCTTCATGAACGATTTTTTATCTCGATTTTCAAAAATTCACCCTGAAATCTCCCGTCTTAAAAAAGGATCAGCTACCCTTCACCGCTCGAAAACAGGCCTTTTTTTTCGAATGTGAATGATAAAAAGAAACTGTTCTACATTTTTGACTATAAATACTTCGTCAATTTTATTTTACGGAATTTCGAGATCGAAATATGGACCAAAAATCGATCTTATTTTAAGATTCGAACGGTAGCTCTCACCCCGTTAATGACAGTCACCATTTTCATCAAAGAATAAATCATTTTGGTAAATACGTTGTGGATTATCCGTTAGCAGGGTGTAGGTGGCGTAGCCCGGGGGTCTCCGGGGCTGCGAGGGGCGGGGGGGGGCGTGATGATAAAAAATCGCCAAGTTCACCCTAATGGAAATAAAGAAGAAGCGTGGAGTCTCTACTCCCGTGGCTCTGCCTTTGGCCTCTGCTCACTGATGCCGGTGCTGCAGGGAGGAGGAAAAAAGGTCTCCGGGAGTAAAAGAGGGAGTAAAATATAGAGTGAGAGGGAAAACTTATCTAGGGGATGGGGGAGCGTACGGGAGCCACCAAGGGGAGCGAAAGGGATGAAAAATAAGAGAAATAGAGCCTCGAGGGGTGTCGAGTGCCTGCCTATCCAAAAACCCCCCGTAAGAAATTTATCCTAAATAAATATATCTCACATTTCTTTTATGGTTTTTTATCTCTGACTCTTATACTTTTCTGTTTTTTTTTTCTTCTTTTTACAGGGGTTTTACATCGGCTCTAAAGTACCTACAAGATACCTCGCGAAAGGTCAAAACGGGTAACAAAACGCTTTTGACGTTACGAAAAAAAGGTTTTTTTTTTTTTGGTTTTTGCCCTTCTTCGATTTTTCTTCTTCTTTTTCTCTTCGTTTTTAAGTCAAAGGTGAGTTTATCGCACGTAACTTTAGTGGGGGTGGGTTGGCTCCGGTCCGAACTGGCGAACAACCCTGACTTATCGTTCGCGTCACGCAAACTCGGCGTGTCTCACGCAAAAATGGATTATGCAAAATCGTCAAGCTCGATTTTAAGCTCCGTGTAAGCGAAGGGGCCTGAGGCAATTTTTATTTTATCTTTTTCTTTCCGTTTTTTCTTTTCTTTTCTTCTCGTTTTAGAAACGCGGCTGAATTTCAGAGCTTGATAAGCTTCCGTCGTTGAACAATAATAATAATAATAATAATAATATCCAAATAATGTGAAGAATTGCGAAAACGAACTGGGTTCTCATCTTTGTTTTTTTTCCAAAATTGACAAAAACCGAAGAGAAAAAAAAAAAATCGAATCTGAAGTGAAATTAAAGCGAGAAAATAAAACGAGATAAAAAAACGAAAGAAAGAGAAGGAGAAGAGGAAGACTGATAGACTAGGGAAAGCTGGGCTGAGCCCATGTCCGATTGTCTTAAGCCCCCAAGAGAGCCAGTATACGGGGATACAAATTGCCGCAGTTTCTACATCTTTCGCGTGTCGGTTGGGTCCGGTCTTCCTGCAGGCGACACTGTCGGAAATAAAGAGTCTGGAGAGCTTCGGATCGAGTGATTTTTCAAAAAGGTCAATTCCGGGGCACTTCCCGAAATTGGATTGACAGTAAATAGCAAAAATCGTGAGTAAAGAAGCCGGCTAATACATCTCGAAAAATTCGTCCTTCGACGTTATCATTTTACACCCCTCGGAGGTCACCGCGCCCACGTGACACCTGACGTACCGTACGGTTCGATAGTCCCACTTTCTTCTCGAAATGTTCCTGCAGGGTTGAGAGAATCTGGGAATAAGAGAAGGGGCGAGAAGAGGAGGGAAAGGGGAGTAAAGGATGGACCCTGGCGACCCGAAGTTCATCTTCGTGGTACCTTAATTGAGTGGAGAATTACCCACCGCCAAATGGCTCCGGGAATTGTCCTTCATTCAACTCCGAGTCCCAGAGCTACTCCTGTCCGAAACACCTTTTGAAGTTTTGATCAGACGGACGTTGAAAGCGTACCTACAACCCCCATAGTCGGAAATAAATTTTCAGGCCCGCTTTTTACCTTTTCAAGAATCTCTGTCCTCTCTTTTTAAGAATCTTATAACGCGTCCCTTTCGGACCAGAATCCTTTCAGATTTTTGGAAAAGAAAATCTCGCCAATTTTCTTGCCAGATTTTTTTTTTTTTTTTTTTTGGTATCCGATATACGAATTTCGGTACACAGTTTAGAATAAATTGACAAACTGATCACAGTTCGTTAGCAGTTGATGTATGTATGACCAGTGTCCGGTAGTACAGCGGCAGCAGCATCAGCAGCGATAGGTACGGGAAGAACAGGGGAGTCGAGGTACTCGAGGGACGTACGGGACAGTAAAACAGTACGAAATGACAGGACAGTGACCACAACCCGTATATGCATGTTGGGATCTGCGTAACAAGCTTTTCTGTATATGTCTGTATATGTATATACCCTCTGATGACAATGAGGGAGAGTGGGGCCGTACCAACTTATTCCATTACCCACGTACGTCACCAATTGCGATTGTTATCCTCGTTTCAATTACCTATCCTACCTAAACCTCCCCCGCACCTTCCATCGCGTCGTTGTATTTTAACCGATTGTCAAACACAGAGAGTTTGACGAACGTATGTAACTGAAAATGTACATCGTGTGCAGGGTCTGAGTTTTTTTTTTTCATTCTCTTTGCAGAATTTTTGATACAATTTTCCTGTTCCCATTTTTTTTTTCTAGTCTTTATATGCGAAATTTGACGAATCGAGAAGTCGAACCAGTATTTCTGAAATTACGGGGATCAAAAATATGTGAAGAATATGAATTTTCGATCAAAAAATTGAAAGACGAAGAGCTGCCTCGAAACGATCAAAAGTCATTTCTCTACAAAAAAGAAGAATGGGATATACGTATATGTGAATTGTATAAAGGAATAAATTGTTCGCTTTTTTCCGGTAAATGTGGTACATTTGAATTCCGAACGACGCTGCACGCGTCTGGGATCAATATATCGTACGAAACGGAAGAAGAAAAAAAAAACGTTTCTCTGGTATGAAATTTTGTATAAGGAAAACAATTTTTTCTTTTTTTTTTTTGCTTCTTCCTTCGCCTTCATCTTTTCCTTTTCCATTTCTTGTACTTTATTTTTTTTTTTTCTTTATGATAAGTATTACCAAATCGCTTTATACCCTCCTTACGGCATACCTCATAATCTTTTTCCCTATATTCTTCCTTTTTTGCGTCCAAGCTCGAATTTATAGAATTTTAGCCAAAATATATCGACGCGAAAATTTACCGATCCTGCAAATAATTCTCGACGAAGAGATTAGAATTTTTTGTAACTTATCCAATCATCAAAAGCCAAAGTGTTGAAAATCTCTTTTCCCCTCGTCCAGAATTATTTTATTCGCGATTCACGACAATTTCGCAGAATTTTTTATTCGAGGACAAGCCGCTCATCCTGGTTCGGTAAAAGGACGAATTTAAGGCCCATCCCTAGTCGCCCACCTCCTTTTTGCCGAAAAAGGGGCGGGGGAGGCACATCTCGATTGTTATCCGGGCCCAGGCGTCGAAGACGCAAAAATAAAATGCAGAGCGGCGATTCTATTTCAATTCCAAACACATACGTCCGAAAATATGTTTGTTTTATGTGAAAATAGAGCTGCAGCACCGCATTTAGATTTGTCAAATGTCAATTTCCTCGGCGGCCATTATTATGTAGCTGTACGCCGAGTTTCGCTTGTCCGGGAGGTAAGTGGCGCCACGAATATATTGCTCCGACGCAAGAATAGTACACTAAGAGAGTGATATCCTTGGGTCCGACGGTAAGTGTAGGAGTCTGTGGGCAGGACGCGCTTGGTATTCTGTGGGTAAGACCGCTCTGGCAGGCCGCCATGTTACACGGTACGTGATCTCTCCGCGTGTCTTTATCACTGACAGCTGACTACATCGATCGGTGAGTCGGAGAGATCACGCACCGTGTAACATGGCGGCCTGCCAGAGCGGTCTTACCCACAGAATACCAAGCGCGTCCTGCCCACAGACTCCTACACTTACCGTCGGACCCAAGGATATCACTCTCTTAGTGTACTATTCTTGCGTCGGAGCAATATATTCGTGGCGCCACTTACCTCCCGAACAAGCGAAACTCGGCGTACAGCTACATAATAATGGCCGCCGAGGAAATTGACATTTGACAAATCTAAAAGCGGTGCTGCAGCTCTATTTTCACATAAAACAAACATATTTTCGGACGTATGTGTTTGGAATTGAAATAGAATCGCCGCTCTGCATTTTATTTTTGCGTCTTCGACGCCTGGGCCCGGATAATAATCGAGATGTGCCTCCCCCGCCCCTTTTTCGGCAAAAAGGAGGTGGGCGACTAGGGATGGGCCTTAAGATACTATACAGCCAAGAGATCGGAGAGAGAGGAGATATTTCAAAGGAAAAGTAATTACATTCAAATACAGCGGCAACTTCTAAGTAGCAAGTTGCTACTTGTCTAATGCAATTAGTAAGAACTGCTTTACTCGTAGCTTCCCACTTTCTGAAGGTTGTTTCGTTCCGAATTGTATTTCGGTTGAAAATTCGAGTAGGTGGGCGAAAAGTACGAGATAATGAAAAAATGAAAAAAAAAAAAAAAAAAAAATAGCAGAATAAGAAAATCGGGAATAAGGTAGAAAAGGGGACGCGAACCGGATCGCTCCCTGTTCCGGGCGGCTATTATTATGCAATATTAATACTAACCGATCGTGTGTTACAGCTATCTCTTTCTCTCTCGCTTCTGCTCGCGAATTTCGCCTCAGTAATATCCCCCGCAAGTAGTGTTGGAATTCGGAATATATATTGCCGGCTTTCAAACTTTCCGTATACTGTAAACGAGAGATCGATAAGGAATTTCCCTTGAAATGAAACAATGCTACGAAATCTCAGCTTATTGCTACTCCAAAGCATCAGCATATCGTCAAGTTTCATGATATATGAAACACATGTCGGAAAAACAACGTTTCGCTATACATCTACATAATCTTTATCGATGAATAAAAAACTCTGTAAACAGTTTGCAGAGCTTTTCTTGGATCTAAAGTCTCCTTCCTGGACTCTCTGGAGGAACAGAACTCATCAGCATACTGTGAAACTCGATGAAGCACGAAAAGAAAATCAAAAAACCTGATCCTCCTTCTCAAAATAATTTTTGTAGAGAATTAAAAAGCTTTTTCGGGCATTTAGCGAGCTTTTCTTGGACCTAAAGTCTCTTTTCTGGACTCTGAAGCATCAGAACTCATCAGTATACTATGAAACTCGATGAAGCACGAAACGTAAATGAAAAAACCTGATCCCCCTTCTCAAAATAATTTTTGTAGAGAATTGAAAAGCTTTTTCGGGCAGTTAGCGAGCTTTTCTTGGACCTAAAGTCTCATTCCCGGACTCTGAAGGATCAGAACTCATCAGTATACTATGAAACTCGATGAAGCACGAAAAGAAAATCAAAAAACCTCATCCCCTTTCTCAAAATAATTTTTGTAGAGAATTAAAAAGCTTTTTCGGGCATTTAGCAGAGCTTTTCTTGGACCTAGAGTCTCATTTCTGAACCCCTGGATGACCAGAACTCATCAGCATACTGTGAAACTTGATGAAGAACGAAAAGAAAATCGAAAAAGTCTGATTACCTCTTCTCAAAATAATTTCTAACAGAGCTAAAAAGCTTTCGGAACAGTCAGCAGAGCTTTCGTTGGATCTAGAGTCTCGTTTCTGGACCCTTGAGGATCACGTATCGACGTATTTCACTGCACACTATACCCCCGTCGTTTTCTTTTCCAGACGATTTCCCTCGAAATGAGTAAAGGTCCTTTGAAGCTGGTATCTTCCCCTTTAATTCTCCATGTATAAAGGAGTCCCGCTGCGATTGAGATTACTGGTCAGTCTGTGGTCCGCGTTTGGCGGGCGTAAAACCCACCCCTGACAATCTATATCCCAGTGAAACGGAGAGTCACAGCACTTGGGATACGATATTGAAACTATCCGAATGGCAAAATCCGGGTCTAGGAGCGTGCTGGGAAATGGGTGATCAGCATCGTCGACATTGACGGATCCTTCGATGCTAACACTGCATCGATATGATTAGCAATCGAAAGAATCTCGTTCCGTAGATGACGGAGATGATAAAGGGAAGAAACGAGGGATAGAAAAAATAAGAAAATGGGTTCTCCGAAGGTGAAAATAACCGAAGTATTAATTTACGGGACAATTTCCTGCTGTCAAGAACCTCTTTAAATATGGTTTACTCGTTCTAGTGGCTGTGTAAAAGAATAAAACCCTGGCAGGGTTCGTGAGAGGAGCGAAAAACTCACTCCACCCTGAATTGTTATGCCTTTAGAATCCTCTCAACGAAATTGAAGTGCCCCATAGTTCCCAGACTGCTACAACCCAAGTTCACAATACACCTGCGGCTTTAGGCGACCATCTACTTGGTCATTCCACGTTGATCATCGTCGTTCGAAACGGTTATAGTGTCGACTCTCGGTGTGAACGTTGAACGGAAATTATCGTCCGGATTTGAAGAGGAAAGAAAGAGAGAAGAAGGAATAACATGGCTTGAACCGGAGCACCAATATCCCCATAGAAACTGAATTCTCGAAAGATTCAAGCCCACGAAATCAGGCTTAACACTTAGTCACGCAACCCTTTGCCGAAACACGAACTAACTTAAATCTGTTTTCTTACGCGGAATCCCTTTTGGAAAGTTCCCGGTCCGAAATCGCCTCGCTTTGTAAGGGAGCGAAAATAAAAATAGTAACGGTAGAGGTATTTTCATTTGAGGTAATGGGTTGCAGTTTCAAAGACGAAGAATGTTCCTTATAGAACTGCATTCAACCTGGTAAGTTAATCAAGAACTAAGAAGATTACGGTCTCACGTGTTACCGGGAGATTTTAGTCCCCGAATTTTCTCTCTCTCTCTCTCGATGGACCGAGTCCAAGGAGCGTGAAAACCGAGTCTAGTCACGCGACGAACACGCAAGAACATTAACGTATTTTTATTTCAACCCCAATTTCGGTCTATGTATTTCCACGTACCACATTCCGTCTTCGTTGAGGTTCAGGCCACTTGTATACGTACCATAGAAATCTCCAAACTTTTATCCCGGAGAAAGCGAGATGTAATAACAATTACCATTACGCTATAATACCCCCGACGAATAAAAGACTTTGCCAAACAATTTTTTGGTTTTTTTTTGTTCTTCCCTTTCCCCATTCTCACTCTTCTCTCTCTTTTGGAGTAAAGTAGATTATTAAATTACTTTCAGGTTACTCACGACGTAGTTATTACCCGGAGGAAAGCACACGGTCTTTAACTGGCTTGTATAATTACACTCGAGTTTAATTATCCTTCGAGGATCGTAAGAATATTTAAATACCGAGTCCGTGCAGGGGAAGGAAGGTTAGAGGAAAGCCAAAAGCTTGTGACAATGTATCCCACTTTGTCCGAAACTAACATACATACATATAAATTATACACGAAAATATACGATCTGGACGAATTAGTTACTCCCCAAGGAATTTTTTATTCTCAGAGACATATTATCGACCTGTCGAATAACGGTCATGCTCCCTCTAGGCAAGGGCCTCTTTTCTTTATCACGGGAATAATAATTAACCGTTCGACGGCGGCGGGGGAGGGGTTTGTCCTGAATCAGTTCAACGAAGTGAGAAAGGTTTTGAATATAGCCGGGTTCAGGCTGGTATTATAGGTACCGCGATTGGTTTCCATGGGAATTATTTAGGGGAGGATTTTAAAACACTTTCCTCAAAACCCCGGGCATTGATATAAAATTGGAATAAGCATCGAAACGCTGTATAAAAAAATTTGAGATAACTTGCGCTTTCGTTTTCCATAATCCGCAAGTTTAATGCTTACCCTAGCCCCCAGAACCTGCAGCAAAAGATGTGAAGCACTGGCCGTTAAAACGGGTGCAGAAAACTCACCTGAAACACAAGCAGAGAATATGGGATTAGGCGCGATGAAGATATAGGTGAAGGTTTAAAGTTCAAACGAAGATTAACAATGACATAAAAAATTTCAAAAAACATCCCTTCGTTTTAATTCCCTGCCCATACATAAAACGACGTTAGTATCAAACGCCAAAATGTAAACGCGGGGGTTCAATTAGCCCCAAATAAACACACATTGATCGAGGCAATACATACTCCCGGCGCGCTGCAGTGAACCACTTATTCAGAACCCTTCAGAGTCCGGTCTACAGGGCATTGTCCACTAATACCTAAAATTTGTCAATTTCTCGACGTTACGGAAGGGTTCGATCCAACAAACAAACCCTTGTTTCATTCAGCCATGTCAAAGTCCGGAAAAATGATGCGAATTGATAAGATTTAGCGATTCCTGAACCGGTCCATCCTCAGTGAGAAAATCTAGTCAAGAATAATCGACCCCTGATCATCCCTGAATATTTTTTTCCACGATCTTCTTGACAATTGTTCTATACTTGAACTTGCACGCGGTTTGTACACTGCGCTAAAATTCTGTATGACTCATAGCGCTCTTGGCTGTCTGTTTTTAACCCGTCAGGGGCGACTCAGGGGCGTCGTATGGGGTGGAGTTTAATCTAACAGCCCCCGGTTCACTTTGCATCCTCTGAGTTTTGGCCCATGGTTAAAACCAGAGCTCCACGATACCCGTTTCTGTAGGTAGACTACCTACAGTTACTAACTCACAAGGGGCGAATAGAGAGCTTGGCCAGCTATGCCTCGGGGGTGAAACGGGACCGAGTCCACGAGATGGTACAGAGATGAAGTTCGGGGCTTACTATCGGTTTAACCCCTCTCAGGACGGCCGTTATTCGTGTAACAAATATCTTATGATAGAGGAGGAATATTTTGATGAAGACATTTTTCTGTTTTATTACCGGCATATGTAACAAGGGATATATGAAGACGTTTAGAACGGAATTGAAAGTACGGTGTTAAATGTTCCTCTATTACTACAGCTCCTCGCTTATATCCTCTGAAGTCAAAGAAACTAATTCTCACAAAGTTTCTGGGCTCCTGTGGAGCTAGGTGAGATACTCACCCTTCGCTAAGTCTGTTAGGCTCCTAATTAGACGTCAGCCTGCAGGCAGACTGCAGAACCCTTTTCGGGGGTTCGTTAGTTGCAACAAATTTCCTTACCATTGTCACGAGTTTTTAGGTTTTCGAAAAAAAGAGGTGGAAATTTGTTCTTCTCGAACAGCTTGCAAAGCAAAATATACTTCAAGGGATGCAAATTTCAGGGTTTTCCCCATGTTTTATCGTATACCCTGTTTATCACACGGTTCGACAGTCGATTTACTACTTAGCCAATATGACGCCGTGCTTCGGGACCCCTCAAGCTAGTCTGAATCAAAATTCAACCCCCGGATTTACATCCCTTGAAGAAATAACACGAGTCTGAGTCCTCGTTTGTCCGTTGTATGTACGTCAAGGAGCGTTTGAGGATCGGTATTTCAGTCACGTGAGTCGGGAGGGACCTTACAGGATCGTGACGTCATATCCCGAGGACGGGGGTTGCCAAAAAAAAAGAAAACATAAGAAACTAGCGTATACACGTAACACGTGCACGTACAGAGACGAATTTTTCGTTCAAACTCCTCGCGAGGTTCCCGATATATACGAGTAACGTATATATATATGGTATATGTCAGTACGAAGCGACTATTTCTCTTTGCATTGATTTTGTATCGGGTTTAGAGGGCTAGAATTTTAAAACTTGTGGGGTGTCGCTGTGAGGGGGGCGAGTCGCGTGTCAAAGGGGACTGATGATTGCTACTGCTTCCTCATTTTTTCTTCTTTTTTGTTTCCACCTCTTCTATGCCTACCCTTAAAACAGCACACCATACACCCTCGAGGATCTCATTTCCTATTCCAAAACAAATGTCCAGGATCGTTGATTGTCGTAAGGATTCACAACACGCTAACTTTATCTTTCGAATCGATGATCATGCCCCCCGAATTTTAGCAGCAAACGAAAAATCGTGCTACTAAAACGCTCATGGGAAAGTTTCAGTCCATGACGAAAGATACGTTGCCACAGTCGGAGTTCTGTCTACCACGATTTTCATCCCCGATGTAATTTCGAGCACACCATGTGCCGCGCCGAGGGCGCATCAGTTTCTCGGCAAAGGCTGTCTGTCTGCGGGTGCCGCAAGCGGTGTTGTTGGTCCCTGCAGCCCTCTGAACTGCACAGTCGGATAGACCATGGGCATCATAGACATCATGGACTGCACACAGGCCGCGGTTTTCTGCACATGGCGAGGCGCCTTGTCCTCGTCTCCCTTAATCGTGTCCCATGTGGGAATAGGGGCGCGGGTGTTTTCCCCCCGATACGAACCCCTGAACAGTATCTGGACCCCGAAGCACCGGAGTATAACCCGATGTTGCAGGAAGAACATGGTCCCGCAGATGTCGCCGCCCGTGTAATTGCCTCGTATAGTGTAATTAGTTTATAATTGAAAGCCGATATATCGCTCAGATTCACGGATATCGAATTGAAAAGGTTTCACGGAGATCCGGTGATCGACAGACTCGTTCACTTTCTGTAATCGAGTTAATGAAAATTCTGCAAAGTGCAATTCGCCGCCGCAAAAATTCCCGTACGTTATTTATTGGCTTAGAAGTAGAACAAACGAAAATCTCCAAGGCTTTGATGTTCGGTGATTCGATGGTCACTGCCGGTTACACTCTGGTTCGGTATAATCCGCGCTGCCGTCCGGATAGGTAACGAAAACTTGATTTCCATAACTTCCGAATTAGATTATTCCCTGTAATTGGTAAATGCAGAGCCACGAGGCATGGCGACGCTCCGATTCCCAAGGGTCGATCCATTAGCAAGCAAATATTCAAAACGCGGTTGACCTAGGCGACGGTATACGCCGGGCCACGAGTCAGCAATTTTTAACGATCAACCATGCGATGTTTGTCTAACACGACCCCACGTCAACCTTTTCCCATGACCCGCGTCACGAATATACGATAAGGAAGCGCAGCGTTTAAGTTTTGTCCGTTTTACATCCGCAGGAGAAAAAATAAAGGACCTCAGCTCGGTTCGTTGGTTCCTTTTTTGCTCCAGGGATCTTCCATCCAAAACGATATATTCATGGATATTTTCACAGGCTACAATAACCTCGGTCTACAGTCAAAAACAACTGGACATCGGAATGGAATAACCAAATTCATGCTTCACCGAATTTAGCCTTTTTTCAAAGAGGACAAAGGGAAACAAGCTTCTGGACCGAGTGTAGTCCGTTTCACGGGTACCTACCCTTCGAAATTTCGAGCAAGTTTACATACGGTCTTACGAATGCGAATTTGACTCTTGAAAAATAGAACCGAAACGAGTGTAAGAGGGGGCGAAATTTTACCCGCATCCCGTTTCGCTCCGTGGGTATAATCTCCCGCCTTATCTATCAGTATCTATCCTGTAGCCGGGGAGAGAGTGAGCATCAGTACGAGGAAAGTGCCCATCGTACTAAATTTCCCAACACTTCGCGTGATGAGCCTGTGGCGCGAGGCAATAGGCACTCAGGTCTTTGGGTCTGGGGTTTGGGGGTTGAGGGATGTTTTAGCGTTGTCACGAACGGGACGGTGTTTCAGCCAATTGACTCTTGCCACGTCACGCGTGCCTTAGACACGGGAAAATACCGAGGCAGTGCATCGCCTCGAAGGTATTGGACCTTGTTCAAGCGAGCGCCAGCGCCGGCAAGAGGGCAGTACTTTCTGTCAACATCATCCCCGGACAGACGTGTTCGTTTTATGACCGTTTACCTCGAGCTCGGAATCTTTTGGGGAGAGTTTCGACTTCAATTATGGACACTAGCCAATCGGAAAATAGAACCGAGGGGTTCCGTCTCCGACAGCCACTACGGAAGAGGAACACCACTACCCTTAGCCGCAGGGGTGTGGGGAGAGAGTTATGTTTATGAAGCGGCTTAATTAGAAACGGGAAGTTCACTTGACACGCGTTCGTTTTTTCTGCCCAGAGATAGCAGAAAAATTACAGAATACGAAACACGCCGTTTTGCAAGCTTAAAATTGTACATTTCGTCTTCCGTGGATTTTACTAATCTTTCGATTATCTCGAAAACCTTGAATTTCTCAGAAAATTACCTCCAGTAAATATCGTAGCTAATGATCAGCCGCATCTTTTATGTTGACGGAATTTTTTCGTAACGTCAACTCGTCCGGAGATACAGAAGCTTTCGTTATCCGAGATTTTGGTTATTCAACTCCGCAACGTTTCCTATCCTCGTTGTAACAGCCTGTGTACATTATACCTGCCTCCTCATTACGATTCGGCAGGGTTCCGAGGTTATGATAATAAGGAGGGGTACCCGCAGCATTAGCAAGATTGATAACGGATTGTTACGACCAGAAAGCACCCGGGCGTGATGGATTGCTGAATGGAGAAAAGCAAAAAATAAGAAAAAAAAAAACCCGGGCTTTTTGCTAGTGGCCATTCTTCACGGTTCCACATTATACTTATATACCCCTACGTAAAAACAAAAACTAAGAAAAGCTCCAGAAACAAGACTTCGTCCATGAGCAGATGTGATTAGAGTTCATCTTCCGCTCCGCGAAAGCTGTCGGTATTTTTCCTGGCGGGTATGTACGTGAATATTGATCGCTGAAACAGACTCATATCCTCGGAAACTGGAGAGTAAGGGCTTTGTTTCTTTCGTCAGAATATTCCTGCGAGAGATGATTAGATCCTGAAACCACTTTACAGTCCTTGGTATTATACTTTTGAGAAAGAACTGAACGAATTCGGTTATTTTGATGCAAAAAAATCCTACATACTGACTTGAAACAACGAATTAATGACTTTCTATGCAACTATGGGTACAGTCTATCGGAAGAGGGTGCTGAAAGGTGGTGGTTGTACCAATCAGTCCCATTGAATAGAACACAATCCTCGAAAATCGTTTCGTAGTGATCAGTTCATCGGACAAATCTATTGTTGTTCAGTTGCAGCGGTTGATTCCGTGCCCATACCTACGACTGCAATTACTAATCCAGTCTAACGATCAGCATTAATTAGAATCTACCCTCCCACGTATGTATTTGTAACACTATATATCTAAACACAAGCCCACGCTCAGTGAATACGTCTTAATTGAAACTATGTACCAGTTTGCGTTACGTTGTTGGGGGTGAGGCCTACGTAGGTACGTGTCTCGTTGAATTAGTAAATGAATCCGATTTTCGGTATGGACCGGAACCGGTGATTTGTAATCGTTTTAAAATCGTTTCGGAGATCGTTAGTCCCTGGATTTTCGATTTTATTCATTGTCATCGTTTTTTTTCGTTTCTATGTCTATGAGTTCGATTTTGTATAGAAAATAAAAAAAAACGAACATTTTTTGATAATGTATAACAAAGAGAGGATGGAGAGGGGGATAGTGATCAGCCCGTTCCGGAATGGCTAAATGAAACAAAACGAACGAAAAAAATAAAGTAAAAAATAGAAAATATAAAGGCAAAATCGTTGGGAACAAAAAAAACCGTTGAGGCAAAATATACCGATGGCATAGATACACGTAGACTTCGATGATAGAAGCAACTAGACAGCAGGAACGGGCTTCAATCTCCGTTTCATTATTTCTTTTTTTTCTGATTTTTTGTATTTTTGTTTCTTTCCGCCCTAGATCATACCCGTATCGTTGTAAATACAGTCGAACGTGCCTTGGAGCGCTGATTACACTCGGAGTATCGCGTAATCGTTGAAAAGTACAAAGTCCGTCTATGTTATAGACAGATAGACGAAGGGATCTGTATCGACGAAATTGGGAGAAGGGGAAAAAAAAATAGAAAAAGGGACTGTAACGTGTATACTGACAGTTGTCAGCTGCCACGATCAGTTCGCTAGAACCTGTCGACTAGGCGATATTTTTTGACATCCTAAGAAAGTTACATCGCGTGGTAAAAGCCTTCAGGGGGATGAGAATATGGGTATAGGATGGCGACGGTGCAACAGCGCGGGAGAGCAAAAGAAGGGGAAAAAAAATAGGAAAAAAGAAAAAAAAAATTGGGTGGAAAGGGACGGAGCCAGACCCTACCCCCCCGCGACGTAGGGGTGGGTTGACTTGGCCCTGCGGCGCTGCACTGCACCAGCCTGGATCTCGTGTAATTTTCTTCAATAATCTCGCTCTCACCAACAACCCTCCTCCTGCTCCTCACCCTCTTTTACACCCCTTGACGACGTCATACGACGTATATAGGTACGTATGGTATGTACGACGTTGGTAGGTATATACCACACATACGTCTACCCCTAAAATCTTATCCCGAAACGGGGCGTGGATATTAATTGTAGAGAAAATTTTTCTTCTAACATATTTTGTATATCATTGTAGGGAGAAGAAAAAATTGGCTCTTCTGATTTTGGTGTCCTTTTCTTTCCTTTCTTTTTTTTATACTTTTTGGAAAATATTTTCACGTGGCTGATGGCTCCGGGGGTGAAGCAAAAAAACAAAAACTGTGGCAGTTTTTAATCCTGCGGGAGAAACTGTTTATACAGGTAGAGAAAATGAGAAGAAAAATTCTTTGTCAGCGACTCTACAACCCTTGAATAAATTTTTGTTCTATTTTAATTTTTTTTGAAGTCTGCAAGTTTGACAAAACGCATATTGCTTATACAGATTTTTTTTTTTTTAATAACGTGAGTTTTAGAGAGAGAGAGAAAAAATTGTTACTTTTGAATGTAAGTATAATGTTACAGGGTTGTAATAAGAGATCGTTAAATTACAGTTTTCTATACACGCACGTCACATAAGTGATTCAAACCGTTGCAGCGGACCACCCTTATACACTAGCCTCTCGTAAATCGCTTAATCGCTGTACTTTTATCGGATCAGAGAGTTTTTGAAAAAAAACCTTTAGGTTATACTATATATATACGTATATATGGTTTATGCACTCGTAAAATCGTTCTTGCTGCTTGCTGTTATACATATTATAGACGTGCTACTATACTCCTGCTGCTACTGCTGCTGCTACTACTGACTCCGGAAACACTTGACGATAATTTACGTCGTGGTTTTACATAGCTGTAGGTATATATATATATATACATATAATTTAAGTTACACCCCAAAAAAAAGAAAAAAGTGAACGAAAAAAAATTAAGTAAAGTAAAATACGAGTATATTCATGTTATAGGTGTACCTGCACCCATATTTTTCTCAACATTGATATAACATTCTTTTTTCTTTTTTTTTTTTTTTTGTGTTTTTGATACATGTAAAATTATTCTCAACGTAGAACGAGAAACAAGCGAAAAACGTATTTGAAAAACAAAAAATCTGAGAAAAATCAAAAAAAAAAAACAAAAAAAACGAAACGAATGACCAATCCGGAAATGTTTGCAAGAGTACTACACTGCACGTTCGGATCGTGCTAGGAAAAAGGGAGAAGGAGAGAGAGAGAGCGAAGAAAAAAAAAAGATAAAGTCTGTAGAATAAATTATAATTCCGTCGAGCAAACGGAAGGCATGAGCGCTCTTCGCCGGATTCCGTGGATCGGAATTCCGGTGGAAAAAAAAAAAAAAAAAAAAAAAAAAAATGGACAAAAAAGACAAGAAAAAAAAAATTGAGGAAAGAGAGACGTGTGCGTGTGTGTATACGTGTATAATGCGGCGAGGTACTGTGAGCAGACCACCGTGCTCCGTACCTATACACCGCCCTTTATAAAATATGTCTGGCCCTAATTGCCTTAGCAAAAGAAAAAAAAAAAAAAGGAAAAAGACGAAAAAATAAAAAAAAAAAAAAAAAAGAAATACTACAGGCTTTTTGGACGAGGGTGAAAAATCAAATTCGAAATATATGTATATTCATATTCAAGACGCGAATATTTCACCACCCGCGGATTTAATACGACCTTTTTTTTTGTCTCTCGACTCTATCTCTTTCTTTCTTTTCTCTATTTTCGACTGATTTTAAATCCAAAAAAAAAAAAAAAACGATTTGATTATACGAATTTCAAGAAGAATTATGATTATAATAATTATTGATATGATTCTGTATAAGCAGACCGTCAGAAATTTTCGTTCGGCGATTTTGAGTGTTCGAAAATTCGTAAAAAAAATCAACCTTCCTTTTTTTTTTTTTTCATCTGTCGACCTACCCCTTGCAAGTTCTTTCTATTTCATAGCAAACAAATAATTTTGCTAATATTTCCAGAAAAAAAAATCAAAAAACCTGCCCAAAAAAAAATATATATATAAGTATATCACAAATTTTTGAAAAAATTGCAAAAATAAAATACACACGTCTACCCCAATTATCACGTGACGGACAATAAATTTCAGTATATAGATACACTATACAAGAATAGATATAATCTTCGAATTGCCAGATAGAGCCAAACTTATTTCAGTTGTATTCGGCAGCTCTATATACCAGCACCGTGGCATCAGCAGTAGTAGGGATAGAGGGGGGATGAAAGTTTGCCCTTAGTTTAGTTAAAGGTTTGGTAAAGTTTGATAAAAGAATTAAACCTCTGTAGTATATGATAGGTATATACCTATACCTAGACGAAAATGAGACTTCGAGATTTTTCGGCAGACTATAATATGCTCTATACATGAAATACGATATGTAATATATAGATATGTATAGGTATGTATATATGGTGTCTATAATATCCGCAGACTTGACCACAACCATGTACATAGGTATATATACATACATAGCTTCGTCATTTATGTTTACGTTTCCGATTGATCTATAAGAATATCCTTTTCTTTCTTCCCTCTCCCCTCTCTTTTTCTCTATTTTCTCTATTTCCTATATTTCCTCTTTATTTTCTTCCCCCTTCCATCTCAATATCCAGAGTCGAAGCCGAGTGTCGTCGCCACGCAGCTCGCTGCACAAGAAGATAAAACCATCCCCTGATCTCTCTCTCTCTCTCTCTCTAACTCTCCGTCACTATTTCCTCTTTCCTCTATCATCCAACCGTCACGCAGGCATTTTCCACTTTCATTTACTCCTCGCTAATGACGTAATCATCCTTTTTTTTCCTGTTCCTTCTTCTTTCTCCCTTTTTGTTTTTTCTTTTGCTTTCGATATTTTCTGTCATCGTTATATGTTATTGTTATTATCATTTATCCCAACCTCGTCAAGGTAGTCACGATTTGATAATATCTATCTATACGTATAATTTGCTAGAACCAATTTATTAATACCGGACGCGTTTAGCTACGCTGCGATTAGAGATTATAATTAATCAAATCAAACTACTCGACAGACATTCGACGATAATTTTTTATAGTTTTTTTTTTTTTTTTTTTGTAGAAGAAATTATTCCGTGTATCGTAGATTCGAGTGGAAAACTTTGACTCGTGTATATGACGGGGTAAGATAAGAAAAAAACCTGTCATAAGAAACGAATGAAAAAGAAGAAGACGAAGAAGAAGAAGAAGAAGAAGAAGAAGAAGAAGAAGAAGAAGTTGATAAAAAAGTGAAAAACTACAAGATTCTGGGCAACGTCTGGCATCGTGTTTGTCATTCTATAGTGAGTTTGTTTTTATTGCAGTATAGGTGTATATAGTATGTATATAGATATACCGTCAGACTTTCCGTAAAAGAGACGAAAAAAAGAAAAAAAAGAAACAGAGAAAAAGGGAAGAAGACAAAAAATCAAAAAAAGGGGAAAAAGTAGGTATAGGTAGTTGCCTTGTATACCGGCTATATAATATACCGGCCCAACGTTTTACGTCACTTTCGAAACTGTCACGATAACAGTTTTGTCAGGAAAGAATTAAACCTCTATCATTTTTCTATAGATACTATACCCAGTTTAATATACTTTTTTGATACATATACATACTGTACTGTATATATACACTTTTCATCCCCCCCTCGACCCGGTGGAATTTTTAATAAAATATTTTCGGCCCCCCTGCCTCCTCCTAAAACTTGAATAAATTTACCACGACTTTTTTTCTTCTTTTCTTCGTACTCGTTTCTCTTTATCGCAAATCCGAAAAAAAATCGGACCAACAGTATTCAAAAAATTGAACACAGTTCCTAAAAAAATTGTGAAAAGAATTGAGTTGATGAAATAAATTTTTTAAGAAGCTTTTCAACTTGAATAAAAGAGAAAAAAAGAGAGAGAGAGAGTAGAAAAAAAACTACCCCTATTTTCCTTGAAATAAAAAACAGACTTGGTGGTGAAAATATTGTTCAAAAAATTGTCGACCCACTTTTGAGATGATTTTTGGAAGGCTTTCGACACGTTTTTAAGACCCTTGGTTTTCATCCCTCGGGCAAGTGATGAAAAAAAAAATGAAACGAGGAAAAATCGTGACAGATCAAAAAAAAAATATATATATAGAAAAATTTGAGTGAAATTTTTCAATGTCAAAAGGACGTGGTACGTCAATATGAAAGAGACAGTCTATCCGCTGTGCTTACGTAAGCTCGAGGTAATTAGAAGCTCCCTTTAGTCTGACGTATAATAATAATAATAATAATAATAATTTTTCTATTAATATTGAAAATTAATAATCAGGGGTTGGCAAAACTTACCAGCCGATGATCACCACCGCCCCCGTAAAAGAAGCCTATGTAGTTGTTCTACACTGAGCACGGTTGAACGTTGAAATTCACCGTTCAAGGGGTTGAGGGTGAGAAAGCACAGGCGAATACTATATCGTAGCAAATTCGAGCTTGTATTGAACTTTGTTAGCCGTCTTTACGATTGTAAAAATATCTAACATCGAGTATATTTTGTAGATTTGACTTGGAACGAAGAAGAGGAAATAAGAAATCACCGAGAATTCTTTAGAGACACGGCATCGCCGGTCGAGTGGTCGGTGCGGACTGCTGCAGAAGGGATAGCAGATGATATCACAGTCCTAGGGGTGACTGCATGACATCATCGTTAGCCAATGAAAATCCCGGATTCCTACGCTTGCGCTGAGTCCCGGCACAAGGCAGAGAGAGCTTTCTGCGATATATCGCAATCGATTCAACCCCTCGCGCTTTTGTTAGGGATGTTGCGGCAGCGTACGCGCCCTACCGAGACTCCGGTGAAACGAAGAGTGCTTCGCTGCAGGAAAGCGGGAAACTGCAGCTTTTTTTATTTCAATTTTTCTTTTCTTTTTTTCCTTTTGTTTTTTTTGAAAATAAGAACATTTTTGAGGAGCTTTTCCGACCGGAGATCCTGAATGAAAAAGAAAAATGGGAAACGAAATTCGATAAAGCTTGATAAAAATTGACGGAAAAGATATTTTTGAATACTGCAGCTTGACAAAACGACCTTTATACGAAAGGAGAGACAATTTTGAAGTTCGCTTTCAGAATCTCAAGTTACTTTATGACAGGGGTGAAGAAACGTAACCCGATTATACCCTCGGCTGGTATAGAACCGCTATTCCAATTTAAATTGTAGGATCATGTTCTGTTATAGGATAGAATTTAAATGTAGTAGACAAATGTGTAAGGAAAGAGAAAAAAAAAAAAAACGAAAAAAAAAACTGCTTTCCATTTTTTTCTTTCATTATTATTATCTCAGAGGGTTCAAAGACCCGAAAATGATTCGACTTTGGCCAAAAATACCCACGTCGATGATAAAAAAAAACGAAAGAAATTTGTAAAATCTGACTATTTAGAATTTTTTGACTAAAGACACACCCCTGAAAAAAAATTCAGACAAAGAGCCTGAAACTTTCTTCTTTTTTTTATTTTTGTATTTAGCTTGCAGAGAGTACGATACTTTGAAAAATAAGGGTAGTTGTAAATGTCCGGATATAGAAATCTGTTGGAATTTTGATGGGTCGAAAAAAAAGGATGAATAAGTAAACCGCGAAACGTGTGTTTCTTTTTTTTTTTTTTTTTTCTTGCAACATGTTTCCCTGATTTTTTTCTTCTTCTACCATTCTTCTTATTCCACTTCCTTTACCCCTGCCTCAGAGAGAAATAAAGGGTTTGACGTATCGCTGAATTATACGACATATTGCGCCCCCGATTCGACGCCTCCATCCCCTTTATTTGACCACTTTCTTGGAAAAGCAACAATCCGAATAAAATCGCTGATATTCCTTAACCCGGATACTTTTCTTGGACCAAATGGCGCCCGTGGAAGAACCCAAGACCGGGCTAAAGCAAAATTTTTCCCAAAAACGTGTAAAAAAATTAAAAAGTATTCTTTTCCTCAACAGAATCGCTACACGAGTCTGCGACACGTCGAAATGTTCGACATCGAGACGTTAAAACGGGGTGAAAAATACCCGGAAAGGTGAAAACCGTAAGGGCGATCGCCCCTCGTTGGTTTTGAGTAACGTTATGGATACGTTCGTTAGTAGTTGACAGTTAATTATCGTTGAAAAATTTTCCTGTATGGAAAACTTCGTGTGTGATGTATACGTTTTATGAAGTTTATAATCTCCTGTCCAGTGCAGGTAGTTCAGCGTATTCTCTTCACGGTGGGTGGACCCGTTCTGAGCTTTGGACATTCGAAACTTGACCCCCGCAGCTTTCGGAAGGTCCGGAGTAAACGGTATCTCAAAATCGCGCTCATGACGAGAATTCATGGTGAGTATTTGTGTACCCTTGAGTTAAGACACCGGACTCCTGTCTCACTCGCTATATTTCCACCCCTGCAGGAGTTTGTTACAGAGTAATATTCGCCGGTCATAATTCACTTATGCAAATATATTTGCGGTAGAAACGTAATGCCATGCCGCAGCGTATAGCGTAGGGTGACGCGACGCGCTGTACGATCGCCGATACAAGCCAAAGTTTGGAAGCAAAAAAATTAAATAGAATAGAATTTCGATCCGCGTTTTTTCATATCGATCGTGAAATTAACCTGGCCGGAGCTTTTGTAGAGATTTCGAGTGCTTTGGATACCGGAGTTCGTACTCCCCCAAACTTCGCGTATAGCATGGACGGTGAACTCCCTTCCTCCACTTCTGAAAACCAATATAAAATTCATCGTACAGCAAACTCTTCGAATTTATAGATCGTCGAAACTTCGGTAACAACCCTTCGGATCGAAAAATTGAAATAGTTTATTTTTTTCCACCGTGTTTAACTTCATTTCAAAAACACCATTTTTGAGTATCATTTTTCTACAATTTGAGAGCCTCTTTCTCCGTTTCTATTTTAATTTGTCGGATTTTCGTCAGACCCTGTATACGATGTGTCGAATATTTTTTCTCGAGGAGAAAGAAAATTCCCCCGAAGTAACGTCTTCGTCGGATCTAATAAAAGTCCGTATTCAAGTTAAAAAATAAATCCCATTCATAATGTATGAACATGATTTATCAGATAAAACACAGCGTTATCAGTCGGAGATAAGACCCGCTCTTCCAGGCCACAATGTCGTAAACAGTTAACGTCAAAGTTCGTATGAACTCGTTGTCAGTTGCAGGTAGTGAGACGTGCCCTGCAACGTACATCTCTGGAACCTGTATAAAATTTCGAAAACATAGTATTTCGTTCGCCGAATGAGAAAATCTGGTGAGAATCGAATTTGGATTAATAAAAATAAAAAAAAACGGTCGTTTATTGATCGTAATCCAAAAAATTTCGCAAGTTCCGAGAAACCCGGATCTAAAATCATTTCATCACAATTTTTCAAACGACTATCTTTGCAGATAAGATAACGGTGATAATTTGTGTGTCATCGGATCGCCCAGTGTGTCATTTTGCAATTGTGATTTTATTTTGTTCCAGTAAAATGTACAACCCGCACTACCCGAATCTTCAAAACATGGTTCAGACGGAAGGAGTGTGTCCAATTTGCCTGATGGACATGAGTCAGATACCAAAATATCAGTGCGAGAACGGTCACACGATGTGCCATCGATGCAAGCCGTATTACTTCGCCTGTTCTGTGTGTCAGGCTAACATGAACCACGTTCCACCGCCAGAAATTGACTCCTACGACAGACCACCGCCGATACATTTTATGCCACATCCTATGCCGATGCCCATGCCAAGTGCCCCGAATGTGATGGATTTTATTGACAACGAGAGAGGAGGGCGTTGGGGTCCGCCGTCTCCAGGGCCTGATCAGAACCTGGTGCATTGTAAATACTCGATTTATGGATGCTGGGTAAAGGTGCCTGTGCATCTTAGTGAGCTTCATGAAACCAGATGTCAATTCAGGCCTTTCCTCGAGGTCGAACATCTCCCGACTGATCTTCCTCCCGGTGAGGAACTCGTGCCATGCGCTTACTCGGTTGTTGGATGTGACTCGATGATGCCAAATTGGAGAAAACACATACACGAACCTTTGTGCATATTCAAGGAACGTTTTGAGGCACTGAATTCAGATAATCCGGAGCCTGAACCGGAGCCAGAAGGGCACGAAGACCCGGACGAACTCGTGCAGTGCAAGCTCAAGATTTATGGATGTTTGGTGAAAATGCCGAGACGTAGGAAAACCACCCACGAACTAAATTGCAACTATAATAAATACTACAAAGAGGAAGACTTCGAACAACCTGCCTCCGAAGAGCTCGTTGAACCACCCGAGGAAGAGGATCCTGAATGTCTCGTGGACTGTTGCTGGGCTGAACAAGGATGTCGCGTAAGACCGAAATTATATCGCAAGGAAATTCACGAGAGTAAATGTAACTACAAATTGGAGGAATGCGTTTTCAAAGAGAACGGATGTGAGGAAAAATTTTTTAGGGCAAGAAAATTTGCACACGAACGTATATGCGAGTTCAGAGATTGACCGTTCACTTCAACATACCACGAGTAGATACTTTTATGTAATTTCTGATCAAAAAACCTGTACATTATAATCAATATCATGGGTTATTAAATAAACGATGGAATTGTATCAAGAGACTCGGTAGAGTCCCGCGCCAAGTAAGTACGATAAAAAAATATTAATCATTTCTCGAAGAGGTTTAGTTATGAAACCCTGAAGACGGGAAAGCTCTTCAGCCTCTTACAGCATATTTCCGTAAATATTATACACCTTCTTTTTTTTCTTTTCTCTTTTTCACTTGGGTTTCGTAATACGGACATAGACAACCGCTAATTCCGTTCCTAATCTCGAGACCGCGTAACAAGAAGACGTACAAAGGGTAGGTGTACAACGCTACTTTGAAATATTGATCGCCATAGATATCCTCGACTAGTAACCCACATATGGCTCTAAAGTAATGGTACCGCTTAAGGCCACGAACCGACCCACAAAATACAACAGCTTTTACCCCAAAATATACCCTAGGCATCGAGTCGTTTCCTGTCTTTAACCCAGCTGCGTCTCGTCGTAAACAACTGAACCATTTTCCATAGAAATTCAGGCCGTTATGATTTTAAGGGGAGTGAACGATCTGCACCGTGTCCACAAAATTTGATAATTGGAACTGAAATTTGAGAAAGCGAGAGAAAGAAAGAAAGAAATTTATTATCGTCTGCGATGTGGCGTTCAAAAATTATCAGCATCACGTCTTGTTCACATTTTTTTTTTTCTTTTTTGTTAACTCATTTTCAAAGTATCCTTGTACCTTGTACCAAAGAACGTTCTTCGTTCAGACACCGAACTCCTCAGCACGGGGATTCCCGGGTGCCATTAGCCTCCAGGTGGTGGCTATCCCAGCCACCCCTGTGATCATGCCTAAGATGATCCCCCGACGAACAAGGGTTGGTATAAATATACAATATACACGTATATGTATAGATATACACGTGTGAAAATTTCAGTAAAGTATAATAGCAGTTTTTTTCTGGGGGGGAGTGTTTTTTAGGTACTAGAACAAGAAAAAAGACCCAAAATTGATGTCCAAGGATCAAAAACGTTAGAAAAATCGTTTCTATTGGTTCAATTTTTTCATTCAAGTTCTTCGGACGTTTTGAATTCAACGTTTTTGATTTTTTCTCTCATCAATTTCATGAACGGTACACAGATCTCTGTGTTTCCAATCTTGATCGAGCTCCGAGGGAAGGGTAAGTGAGTATATATAGGGGCTGTTCCTCGAGAGTAAATAATTGACTTGTGTTGGTATATTACGATTTAGGAAATGGGGGCGAGGGAGGTTCTTGGATCGGTAGAAGAGGAAAAAAAAAAAGATGATGAGGAGCTTTTGGTAAAATAGAAAAAAATGAAAAACCAAATACGATGATATATTTCACCAGCGGCCGTGTAACGACTCTTTTCGTACCCTGGGAGGCCCCGTTGAGTAGATCGGTTCACGCGCGCGGTTATTATTATCACGATAAAAAACAATATCTTTATTTTTAGCGGATTTATTTCACGCTGGGTAGATCGAAATTTACGTCGATAAGACGACCCGGGCCATTTCATTGTACTATTACTATTTTTGACTATTTTTTTTCTTCACCCTCGATTAAGGAAAATGAAAAATACGATTTTCTGTCATTCGCAGGGCGACAGATTTCGTGATTGCCTGTCGAAAACGAGTGTCAAAGTCTGAAAAAACTCAAAAAAAGGAGAAGAAAAAAAATAATAACCTGCTGTTAAAAATTTGTCTCGGTATTACTCCAACCCTGCGAGCTTTTCGGATCCGAAAATCGAGAGCTTTTGTTCGGTATAAAATTCGCGAGTATAGTAAAACCGAAAAAAGAGCTTCGAGAAGTTCTACAGGCTCCGAAAATCACAGGGAAAAATAAAAATCGAAAAGAACCTTTCTCCTCTTTCCGGTAGCAGAGCTACGATGAGCTAAATAAATATATCAAACGAATTGAACGATGAAAAACTAAGGTCTTATATCAGCCCTTAAACCGTGGCTAAAAACGGTCAGAACTTTTGACTCGATGTAAAATTTCGGCGGGGTCCATCTGATGGACAAAAGGGAATAGGGGCTGCTTTGCATGGTAAAGACCCGACCGACTGTTTCCTCCGTATACGTCTTAAAGGAGAAATCCCTAAAGGATAAGCAGAGAATGAGATGAAAAGCTCAAAGACTCAAGAGTGACCGTAGGTCGGCGTGTAGTGGATCGTAATTTTTTTACATGAAATAAAAGTGAAGCAAAAATTCATCGAATAGGTAAACGATGCGTAAAAGCAATTAACGGGAAGACCTGATCCTCGTTATAATCGTCCACTTTGCCTAGATTAATCTCCAGCTCGTCCTGGATCATCCCCAGTTTTGGCACCCTTACCGAGATGAAAATTAATAACTTTATCGGTGAGGTGTGAATCGCGTTTCTCAGTCTCCCTTATCTTCCCTCGTCCCTCTCTCTCTGTCTCTCTTTGCTCTTCATCAAGAGAAGTTGGAGGCTAGGGCGCTTGTCGTTAGAATAATAACACGAGGGGGTATTTCGCCTCCAAATTACACCCCTGGGGGACTTCCCCGAGGCTCGAGAAGTGCCATGCGGCTTCTCGGAGCTTCTCGGGCTGTAGCTGTACTCCAGATACCGGCTAACTTTAATTAACGTAAGACACAGGTGCCACAATCTTCAAGATATAGAAATACCCTGGCGAAAGAATGAAAAAGAAAGAAAGAGAAAGAAACTAGGGAACAAAAAAAAAATTAAAACAAATAAAATAACTTCCCTCGCTGCAATGGGCCAGGGCGACACGAATCTACGTCAACCTTATACCCCGAGGGAATAATGCAAAATAATTCTTTAAGGGCTCCTTAAAACTCAACGACTTTAATCACTCCCTTGATTTTCTTTCAACTCATCAACGTTTTATAATCCATTAAACAATCAAGAATGTCACTCAAATTTAAACTACGTAAATTCGTCCGCGTTTTTTTTTTTTTTTTTGTAGCAATTTGGCAGACTTTGGACCGTTTTAGAGAATTTTCAAATGGTTTTGCCCAGCTTCAGATCAGTCTAAACAAATTTTTTATACATTTTTTCGACTTCAACTCGAATCTCTAATTTTTTTTGATAATTTTCGACTATTTTAAAAGACTTCAGAGCCACCAAAAAAAATCAGAAGCTGACCGAAAAAAAAATCTTTTAAAATCCATAAACTGGAATCCTCTTTTCCACTTTTCCTTGCCAGACGACCGATACAATTGTCCAAATCGTTCGCGTCGTATAAACGGTACCCTCTGGTGAAAAAAGAAGAGAATAAAAAAGGGAGAAAAAAATGTCTGATGGAAATCGAACTCGCACAGGTATATACCAACACCTAGGTACACATAATGGCGATCAGTAAAGCCTGGCGTTATCCTCTTCGGCCTGCAGGACGTACGTACGTTACCTACCGATGATGCATGTATTCATGGGGTAAGCTCAGCTTTTGAATGGACCTGGTGTTGAATTCGAGGATCGAAACGCGCGGCCCCGAAGGATCTTACCAAGGATCACCCAGGGCTTCCCACACCGTGACAAGGCAACTCTAGAATATCTTGGCCGAGATGCGAGTCGCACTTAAACTAAAAAGAAGAATAAAAGGAGCGGAGAATTTGAGAAGGACGAATCCCGGGGGACCATCGATCAAACTGAAAACCGACTACGCGAAGAAGAAGAAGAGAAATCAAAAAAGGAAAATTTCGAGAGACGATGGAGTGTCGAAAAAAATTACAAAAATATACAAAAAATTTGTTCATTTGCTCATGAGAGAAAAAATTTCCAGGTAATGTCTAGATCCTTTTTTTTATGATTCATCGTTACTTTAGGGTATTCGAGTTAGGTCTCAATCAAGCTTCACGCACTTTTCGCACGCGATTCAAACGAGTCTAATATCTCGCTGCACACGCATCTGGTATAAAACTCCCTGTGCAGTAGACGAAGAAGAAGAAGAAGAATGTTCTGCGGGTGGAAATGGCTGACGAATTTTCCCACATAAATATTTTTTTTTGGGAAAATATGATATCCCGCACTGCAGCAGGTTAAGACGATTCAGGTTGGGTAGATTTTTCTCTTTTCAGTTTGATTTAGGTATAAAATAACGATATTCGTAATAATGATTCAAAAAATATATATCTACGATTCAATTATTCCAAATTTTTTTTTTTTTTTCATTTTCTTACTTCATTTCTTGAAAAGAGAGTTTTTTTTCGTTTTTTCTTTTTTCAGAATCGATATACATAATATAAATCGAGTTTAACGAATCGAGAATAAAAATAAAGGGTAAAATGGGGCTAATTTGGTATGCAAATTTTACTGAATTAAAGATTTGCCTAAAATAATTTCTCTTCTCTTTTCTTTTCGGTTTTTTTATTTTTTTTTTTTCAATACTCTTCTTGTTCTTTTTTCTCTTGAAAGAAATTAAAACCCTACGGAGAGAGGCAAATTTTGTCTCAAGAGAATCTCCCGCGACTATATTATATAGGAATAGGTACTATGGAAATCGGAGGAGCAGGATCAGGATCAGGGTCAGGAGCAGAACCGTCCCTTGTCTCGTCTCGGAGCTTCTATTTCTCCAGAACCATGAGATTTCAAATTAAGTATATATTTCAAAGATCACCTTTATCCCCAGATCACGTATCACGGTTTTGTATATATAGCTATGTATATAAGGTATGTACTATACTACACTGCAGTAGTCCGAGAGGAGCAATTTCACAATTATACAGAAAAGAGAGGAGAAAAAAAAGGATTCAAAAGAAAGAGAAAAGAGATTACCCCATTAGCAAAAATAAAACTAACGATAATCTGAAACAAAAATTACCTTATCCCTAATTTACCGATTTAATTGCATCAAAGGATGGTCACGTTTGATTTTTATGCAACGATTCTTTCCCTTCTTCTGAGAAAGAAAAAAAAAAGCTCTCAACTCTTCTTATTTTTTTAAAACCATTTCACTTCGAGGTAAAGCGTCGAAATTTTATCCAGACTATTTTGAAACGTGGTTTTATTGCAGTTTTTCGTTTCTAGGTATAAAAATCGTTATATATACCTGCGTACATACATGAGACGAACATAGAATCGAATCACCCCATTCCTACAAATTTCTATAATACGTGTCAACGTCTATCGTCAAATTAGGAGTCTTTTGTGTAAAGAGCGAGGCATGAGGGAGGAAAAGAGGTGGGAAATATTCTGGAGAGAAAAATATGGGATATTCTTTGCTGGCTTGGAGGGATAGACACCATCATCATCATCATCATATCTGTTGTAGTTGTTGTTCGTTCGTTCATTCTTCTTCTTATTCTTATTTTTTGTTCTTATAGATTACGATGTGTAGAAGCGATTCAATTATCCCCGGAGATAAATAATCCGATCAAACATTATACATACGTATATACATAGATATATATATATAGGTGTATGTGTAGGTATATAAACTCGTCCTATAAATATACCAAAACAAACTTATTTATCGTCAGTCGTTTACAACGCACGATGATGGGATATGTGATGATGATTTACGTCGACACACCTTTTTCGATATACCTATATACTCCCGCTTTCCCTCGATTATTATCACTCGAGAACAATGCAGTAAAACACACAGGCATACACAAAACAATTCCCAATTCCGTGTACGAGGAAAATGAAAAATTGCTGACGGCAGTTTTCCAGTTTTTTTGCCAATTTCAATGAGAAAAAAAAACAAAACTGGATTCTAATAGCAAAACAGAATAGAAAAAAAAATCTTGGATCTATTCGCTATACTTAATTCTTTCTAAAATCTTCTTGAATCGAGAGTTTCAATTTTCCAACCCTCACGCGAAGGGTGGAAATTTTTCTTTCAACATTTTCATTTCGTTTTTTTATTTTTCGAACGATCTTTTGCAGAAATGTTGGAATACCGATAAATCTGAGTCTGTCCACGTATGCAATTAATTTCATACGTGCGGGGGCAGTAGCAGGAGCAGGAGGAACTGGCGACAGAAGGATCCTCGTAACGGGGGATTACACAATCAATGTGCATTTGTCCGAAACTTACGGAGAAAGAGAGAGGCACGTCATTTCGATTCAGTTTCCCTTTTAAATATAGGCGAGAGAACAACTAGCAGCTTTTTTTCGAATCCCTTTTTTTTTTTCTTCTTTCTACATATTCGACTGGACCAAAAAAAAAAGAGAAAAAAGGAAAACCTATGTTTAAGGATTTTTCATATCCGACTGCGGAGAAATTAGCGAAGAGTAAGAATAAAAAAAGAGACGTTCTCAGCTTTTTTCTTTTCTATTTTCAATTGGATCACACAAGATCCGGATTTCGGTGCTTGAAAAAATTTTTTTTTGTCTTTTTTCAATAGTTAGTATCGACATGCATTAGTACGAAACGCACGAAATGACAATTGGTCACACAACGAACGCGAATGCAGGGGGTACAGTATACCAGTAATATATTACGAAAGCTCGAAAGCCTTCCTCCCCGTTCATTTCAGCTGCCTGCGTAGCAGCTCCCGTACCTACAAAGCTTCCACGGCCTTTAATTACGGAAAATAAATAACGCGGGGGACATCCGCGTTGTACACACGTGGGGAACCGCCATTTTACCAATAAACGTGTTATGTACTGGCTGTTTGCAAAAAAAAAGCACAAAAAAAGAAGAAGGAAATTAAATAAAATGAAAAAAGGGCAAAAATATCGATCGTTCATTTTTTGGGAATGATATAATATAATCGATAATGAATTTTATTGCCATATTGATTTTGAAAAATTTCAATTTTTTCATTTTTTTTTCGTTAATTCTCGCGTCAAGTGAAAAGAAACAAAAAAAAAATCGATTAATTAATTCTACGTATCAAAAAATGCTAGAAAATTACTACAAATTTTTATGATGACGATGATGATGATGATCTGGTGCACAATAGCCGACGATAATTATAAAACCACTTTGAATCCATTAAAAATAAAACTGAGTATAAATCGAGACGATTTCACTCAGCCACTAGACTTCGCAGGGTATAAAGTACCTCCACGCGAGCTATACGAGGTAGAAGTACATGGATACGTATCATATGGCTTTTTATACGAAAGCTCACAGCCCAGACGACAAGACTAAAGAATAAAAAAAATATATATTATTCTCATAGGGATGATGAATCGATTTTGAATCTATTTCAATTTTTCAGGATATTGTGGATACAGCTACTCGTAGAATTGGGGTCTTAATTTTTGGCTAAGACGTTTTCGGCGACCTCCTTATTCTATAAAGCTCACGAGGGTCATGCCTGCGTAGAAAATTAGCTCCAGAACAATTGAAATTGTGTTAAAATTTAACCCCGTGGTGACGTATAATATGACACCTATACACATAGATTTATACACTTTGGCAAACTGTGTACGTATGTATTTATGTATGTATATTAGCGTACATAAGCGAGTAACAAACAAAGCTCTACTTTATAGCTGCTACCCCAGCTATCCCTTACTCACTCTCTTTCTACCAAACTTCTATACCTCAACACACACAGAACCGCAGCTTTAAACCCCCTGTGGGATTTGACGTAGAGACACTTCTGAAAAGTGGCTGTCCCCGCCACCACCTCTTCTTCTCTCTCTCTCTATGATTTACTACAGGTATACATAACAAACCATTCTCTGAGAATAACAAGAGCAGATATATCCAGAAGTGGAAAGCTCTAGGCCTGTGCTTTTTCAATTTTATCAAAAACGCTTGAAAATCGATGAAAATAGTTGTAAAATTTTTCGTTCTGCCCAAAGAAAGAGGATAGAAGAAGAGCAGACGTTTTTTTCTCAAGACACTCGACTGTGTCTATCAATCGAAGATACCGAAATCAATTTTTCTTTCACTCTCTTCGGGTGAAATTTTTGCTCAAAAATGTTGTGCGATTTTTTTTTTATTTTTTGAACCCTCACTCTTACGTTTTCGTATATATGTAACAGCTGTACAGTAGATATACGATGTATGTATGTACCCGCTGCGGCTCCCCGACTCTGTCAACGTTATTATACCGAGGATTCCCTAGGGAACGGTGACACACACGGGTGGTAACGAGCACGAATAGATCAGAGAAGTGGTTTCGTAAAATATGGATAAAGCTCGGTGTATATATCTTTGCTAGCCGGTGCAGAGGGCGGGCTACTGCACCGGCGTTACTTTCGAGAGCTTTATCTCGAATAAAGGCGAATAAAGAAAGAAGAAAACTGTTATACATTATACGCGTCGATATATTAAAAAAAAATCAGGGGGGGTTCTCCCTCAGAAACGACAAACAAAAAACCGAATTGAATTCTTCCCTCTTTGTCAATTTTTTTATTTTTGTATACTTGCAGGTTGTAAGCTCGTTTTCAGACGACGATCATATCTCCCTCGTGTTTCGACACGGATTTTGAAAAGCCCGAATTTTACCCCCGTTAAGATTCTCTGCGTCTACTTAAGTGACAAGTTTTGTGTAATTTTGACGTGTCTATATAGGATGCTACACGGGAGACGAACAATGGTTTAGAATGAGTGAATGTTGATGAAAGTCTCTCTAAAGCTCTCTTCATCTCACTTCCTCTCTCTCTCTCTCTATCTTTCTCTCTGTCTTCATTCAACCCTTTGACAATGAGTAGATTCAATGTAATTATTCTCCTAACAGAACCTGCAAGCAACGAGGTAATGATTCGTGGTTTAAAGTGTGACTGAAAGACTGACTCTGACTCTGACTCTGACTCTGACTGACTGTACGCGCGACTCGAGCTTTCAGGGGAGTAGGAGGAAAGCTTGAGACTGAAACTAATGGAAGTCTCGACTCCCTTTTTCCCATTTTACCTATATACATCGCTATACATACGTTTGTAAATGTATACATACTTATTCACAGCTTTTTTTGACCATCGGATGAAAACCGGATGTTGAAAGAAGAAGAAAAAAGGGTGGGTTAATTTTTTTCTTTATTATTTTAGAGAAATTGGGATCCACTCCTCACGGACAATTAATATCGATAATCTGGCCTTCAAAGAACGAATTCTGGATACCCACGAAGTGGCAATGAACGATTGAAACGAATAGGGGGTTGAATTGAAAAACGAGAAATGCAGCTGCGTCATGGTCCGTCTGAATTTTTTTTTTCCTTTTCTTTTCTTTTCTGCGTCTTTTTGGTAAATCGAGGTAATTAAATTTGTTTGAAATTGTTCTACACCTGATACTCTCCACCCCGTCTTTCTATAACTGAACTTTTTCACGTGAAATGAGAAAAAACATACAAAAAAAAAATGGAGAGAGTTTAAAATTTTTATTATATACCTACCCCGAATCAATGAACGGTCTTTTAAAACGTGTTAATGAGGAAAACTGGCCATTGCAATGGGGGTAAATTTCATTGTCGCAATACCGAGGACCTAACTTTGTGGTATGAGTCGAGTGAGGGTCTGCTGACCAGCCAATTAGCTTTTGTAGGGTACTTGAGACTCGACAGTATTCCGAACGATTCAACTCTACTCTATACTCTATACCCTGAAACTCAACGAGGTACGATACTATCCGTTGCTGTATATGTTTACCGAGATCTGCAAATATGTGTGCAAACTTCAGCTTATGGGAGAAAGTAATTATTTGCATCGTGTAGATATATCTCAAATATTTAATAAATCAATACAAATAAAATACACCACATACTTCGATTATTTTCGACTTTAAATTTGTTCCGAAAGCTTTTTTTTTTTCTTGTATAATATTGATTTTTGATTCTTGCTCAAAATTTCAGAAACACAAGAAGAAGAAAAAAACAATTTTTTTTTATTTTTTTTTGAAAAAGCTCGTTGATCGGTATAAAGCTGAGCTTGCGACGTTTTTTACCGACCGATTAGAGTTGAAAAGCTCGAAATTTATAGCGTCAATTGAGTCGGTAAGGCGGCTGGAGGGCTTTGAACATCGATAAAGAAGAGAATTGGTGTTATTCGTTAGAGGTAAGTGTATCTGGCATTGGATAGAAAGTAGGTAGGTAACAAAAGATACGTTTATGATTATACCCGTTTGTATATTACAGCTAGCTCATGGAATAAAAAAATTTCTAACTTATCGATAGAAAGGAAACAATGTACAGATGCGCGTTGTTCAAACTCGCGTTATCTCACATAGCTACGCAGACGTATACGTAGACTGATCAATATTTCCAGAAGCAGAATCAATTCAGCCTCTGGCTGATGTTGGAGAGACGGCTTTTACGTACACTACCTACACGGCCATGCATCGTTTCATTGTTGAATTATGTGCATTCACAGTTGAATAAATACTCGTACAGAATTTAGGTTCAAACAGATTCTATTATCAATTAATTTCTGTATTCTCGAACGATACTCGATACTCGATATTCGAACAGAAAAAAAATTACCAAGGAAGCTAAAATTCAATTTTCTAAATAAGTAGGAATATCTAATACTGTGGAAAGATATCGATAATTTATTGTTTTGATTATTATAATCTGAAATAAGTTTGAAACCCGCTGTCGTTTAAACACGTTCGGAAAATTAAGTTTTCTTTATCTTCTTTGAAGTGTTGAAATTTTCATTTTTGACCTATTACGAAATTAAATGATTCAGCTGTTTAGAATGAGAGATATCGAGGCTGTGTAAATCACCTTTCTTGAATATTTACCTGGAAAATGAATAAGTGAAAAGAAAAGTAGAAAAAAAAAATTACTACATTGTCAACAATAATAAGTGGTTCTTCCCATTCAAAGTTATCTATGTCCATTATCTACGTGTCTCGAGTATAGGTATATATTTTTCCATATCATTTGAAATCAGGCCACTATCGCTGCTTGATCACGACGCGCGCAATCGGTGTCTTGAATGAAAAAAAAAAATCTCGAAAATTGCCAACTCACTCGAATACAGCTGTTGCGATTAGATTTTTCACACACGCTTATTATTATTTGTTTAATTTCGTTTTTTTCTCTGCTTATTTTGTAACGAAATCAGGTCAGATTCGAGCAACGATTTCAAATTTTCGGTTTCGATAATTATTTGGATAGATATAACTATATAATTTCGTAAATATATAAATGATCGGACGTATGTATAAACGTATTAATACAGCTTTTGCGCAACGTTAATCAATATCAATACGATACATTGTTTGCCTATAACTCAAAGTCTGAAGAACAAAAAAAAAAAAAAAAAAAAAAAACATAAAAGAATGACGTATATTGTTATGTATCTCGCTAACGATCGATTGACAAATAAATGAAAAATGTTTATCTCAAATTGTAGGCCGAGATGTTATCTAGATCGACACATATCATTCAAACTTTTACGAAATTATTTATTTATTTATTTTTTTGTTGTTTCCTCCGATATCTACACTTCGAATATGAGTACCTATAAATAAGACCACTAACCATTCAATCCTATAATCACTTCGTTACAATGTGGCTTCCGAGTATAATCCCGGTCTTACTAACGATCGCCTCCACGTATCCGGGTAAGTTTTTATACGTTTATGCAATGCACACATGAATTATACATATTGCATAATGTAAAAGCAGGTAAAATTAAAAATGAAAAAAAAATTTCTCAAATTTGATGCAATTGAAAAATAGAAAATTTCAAAAGTGACTGTAAAACCTTCGTTGCGAATTTTTTTTATGCTTCATTCTATTTCAAATTAAGAATAACCAAGAAAAAAATTAACAAAAATTCACTCACTTTGAATGAAAATATTTTTTCTTTATCCCCCAACGTGGCTTTCCTTTAATTCATTCATTTATATCGTTATCATTTTTTTTTGTTTAATTTTTTTTGAAAAATTTTTTGTTCTTTATTATGTCACCGTCTGGGCTCTTTCATCCCTTACCAATTCTTCAAGGCCACGTGATCTCGTCACCGACTAGCCTGGGGCGAATAATCAACGGCGAGAACGCTGAACCCGGTGAAATACCGTATCAAGTATCGCTGCAGCGTGCAGTGGACGGCTTCCACTTTTGTGGTGGATCCATTTACACCCCTAAATATGTCATCACTGCAGCTCACTGCGTTTTGGGGTAACAAAGCTATATAGCCGCTTTTTTTTTTTTAATAAGATTTTCAAGAATTTTTAGACCAAAAAACTATCGTTTTTTTTTTTTTATTATTTTTGTATATCACATTTCGAATTTCAAAAAAATGTACATCGATCAATTGTTGATAAAATCGCGCAGATTTATTTTTATCGCTATTTTCGAATCCCCGAAAAATGCTTATTGGAGTTTTATATTGATTTTTTCATTTTCCTGATTGATCGAATAATTTTTTTTTTTATCGCACAGACGTTCACCAAGCTACGTAGTTGTCGTAGCCGGTACCAACGACATAACCCAAGGGCAAGGAATCATCAGAAATGTTGAAAGAATCAATATCCACGAGGGTTACGACTCGTCTGACGCATACATAAACGACATCGCTCTGTTGAAGGTAAAGATTATCCCTTATTCGAAAGGGTGGAGCTAATTAAATTTAGAAATAAAAAAAAAAAAGGAAGAAGAGATGAAAAAGGGGGAAAGAAACGACGCACGTATTTTTTCAACCGCTTCGACAATTTTCTTTCCTATCGTCCAGCTGTTTTTCATCGATTTTTCAAACCATATTGCTTTCGTTGGATAAAATTTACAGAGAACAAAAAAAAAAAAAAAATTTTTTCGAATAAAATGGATTTTGTAGAAATTAACAAATTTAAGGATTTTTTTTTTGTTCTTGGATTTTCTCTATTCTATATTATTTTTCTAGCTTGCAGAACCTCTCCTGCAAATTCCGAACCTTCTGCAATACGTCAAACTTCCAAAAGCAGACCAGACTCTGCTCGGTGGAGAAATAGCGGTGGTTTCCGGTTGGGGTAGAATCATAGTAAGTTAAACTATAATTTCTTGGCAATTTTTCAAGCAATAAATAATTCAATTCAGTCATTCCCAGACTTGAGAGAATATGAATAGTTTATAACAATTTTTATCCATTTGGTATTTTCGGTTTTATTGATTGGCCGATTAAAAGTACCCATATAATTTTATCGATTTGATTATTTGAATAAACTATACTCGAAATCCACAAGTGAGAAATTAGTTGAGAAAAAAAATTAGGAAAAAGTCTTCTACTCAAAATTCTTTCGATCAAAAACTGAATTAACAATTTTTATTTTTTTTTTTCTACGTTTTCTGCTTTTTGAATGAAAATTTACTGGCCAATTCTATACCCAACCATAAATCGCCTAATGTGTAAAATATTCGCAGGAAGGAGGTGCGAGTCCATCTGTGCTACAACGTGTCACGATCGAAATAGCCGATCAAAATTACTGCCGGGATATTTATCGGAAAACTTTTGGTATGGAAGTCCGCGATAGTCAGGTATGCGCCGAAGTACCTGAAGGCGGAAAAGGATCATGCCACGTGAGTATAACTTTACCAATTTCTCATTTTTCATTTCATTTCATTTCTTTCCCTTTTTTCTTTTTTCTTTCTCTATATAACAATTTACTTTCGGTAAGTTCTCTTCGTTCAATTCAAAACGATTATTTTTTCAACTTCTCTTAAGACAAACGATTCGAATAAAATTCAAATTTTCTGTACAAATTTCTCAATGCTCATATCAAAAATGAAAAAAATTAGAAAAATGGGTACGAATTTTATTTTCCTCTGTCCAAAAATCGAGGAAAAAAATTGTATTTCTATTCCTGTTTTTCAGGGTGACTCTGGAGGTCCTTTAACAGTAAATGGCGAGCTTACCGGTCTCGTGTCCTGGGCGAACGGTTGTGCCCGACCAGGATATCCGACAGTCTTTACAAGAGTATCGCAATTTTTAGATTGGATCGAAAAGAACGCAGTCTAACGTCATTTGACTCCAAAATGAGAATCATAAGGATATAATTTTCCAATAAATATAATACCAAACGTTCTTGTCTTAAATGTTTCAAATTTCTATGATTACAAATTTTTAACCGAAAATTTTTTAAATCAAGATAAAAAAACATACGACTGCTCAAGTGAAACGCAATAAACCGAATTATCGAAAAATAATTCAGACTAAAAACTGAAAAAACGACGTTTCTTTATTGATTTTTATTCGTTCGTCGAATCGAACGTATAATTAATAATAAAAAAAAAGTATAGAATTTTTTCAAATGTCCAATCAATCGACGTAATAAAATATAAACGAAAAAGAATCCCAAAAATCCTTTTTTTATTTGATTTTCGTTTCCAATTTCGATCAAATAAATCGAACACATAAATTATATCCTTTTCATCGATCATTGATACAGTTATTTCCTAAAATTTGATACAGTTATTTCCTAAAATTTGATACCCGGATCCTGCAGCAGCAGGATATCAGACGACGACAAGGAAGAAGGTGCAGGACGTGGAGTATTCAGTAGGTATAAGGGTATATACATATATCTATATGTACAGGGATGGCGGGTCAGCTGGAGGCAGGGATCAATACGGTAGGTTAGCGGGCGCGATCGAGCGTTGTACTCATTTTTGGTTGCACTCCTGACCCTGAGGTCATGAACTGAGAATTATTTAGGTATAAATTGAAAACCGTGTATAAACTGAAAGAAAAAAAATTCTAGAAGATTGAATAGTAATCATCCAGTGTCTTATTCTGTATCGAATAAATCGACAGGAATTCATACCCTGCGCAGACCATCATTTTCACTGTACCGTGTACCGAGGTAAACCGAAAATGGATTTTCGTCATTCAATTTTTACGGATATTTTGAAATTCTCGAAAACTGTTTATATACAGTTTCGAAACAAATTTTGACTTTCCATTCTTTACTTTCTTGGGATTTATAACCGTCGATTCATGGCCAAAAAAAAATCGTTTTTCGAAACTGTTGATCGAGGGAGAGAATGAAGAGGAAAAAGATCAAGAAACGGAATAGAAGAATGATCGTAAAACTTAAGTTCGCGTATACCATTTGTTATAGACATTTCTAAAGTAGGTATTACATACATACCTCCGATGCACATAGAAAAAGTTTCAATTGCTTACCTCCTCGGATATAACAATAGCAAAAAAAAAAAAAAAATAGAAATAGAGTAAAGTGGTGCCAGGGGTTGGGGTTTTGGGGTTTGGGGTGAGAGGCGAGATGAAGTGTAGACCAGAGTGTAAAGTAAAAGTGTATATAAACGCTATTGAAAAGAGCTGTGCTGTTGTCGCTGCACTGTTACTATTGCAATGGTGCAGTTAAACAGACAAAACAGTACACCCTTGATTGCTCTACAATTCGACACGATACGATGCATCCAACTATATACCTACGTATACTACTAAAAGCACTCAAAAACTACTCGTCTCGTTCACGATCCATATAACACCCCACCCAAGTGGCTGCTGTTAACCTTATATATTATACTTATATACGTATTATAAATGGATACATAAAACTGGGTATGTTCAAGTACGTACCTACTACATACTTGTTGTATTATACTATAATAATACGGTATAAAAGCTCAGCTCGGTGTGAATATTTCTTTAGATTGAATAATTTCAGACTATGATCCAGCTATCGTTATCGGTGATCGGTAATAGTGCAATTAATTAATTAATTTCAGGGTTTTTGAGATCTAGATGCTTTTTATTATCAAAGTGCCTAATTTTCTTACTCAGTTTTTCACTTTTTTGGTTTTTTATTTGAATGTAAATTTACATTTGGTTAGTAAGTACGCGATTTTGAATAAAATTACATGGTGGTGATTTTTTTTTTGAGAAGATTTCAGTCATCCTCAAGAAAAGCGACAGAGAAAAATTGAGTTCCTTTTTTTTCAAATTGAAAAACAAATTTGCATACCTACAGGGTTTTTTCTAAAAATTGATCGTCACAGATTTTTGAATTTGCTGAGTATGAGAGAATATTGCGGATCTGAAAATTGCAAATGAAAAATTCAAGATACTCTAGAATAAAAATTTGGCCAAAAAAAAATTGCAATTATGACAAAATCTCGTGATTAAATATCTGAAAAGCCTCTGGAAACTACCCGTTTTTTTTTTCTTTTTCAAAACGTAGATTTTTTTAAAATTCTTTTTCGGTATTATTTGAGACTTTGCAATTCTTGGATCATATTTGAAATCAGCGATCTAAAAAACCTGTGAAAAACAATTTTTGAAATAATGATACAAGTTTTTGAATCCCGACTGATTATCAAAACTAAAAAGTCGTATATCCAAAATTTAAAAGCCTCTGAAAAGACAAAATTTTCTAATCTAAAAACGAAAGAACATTGAGGGCTGTAAATAAACGTAGAAATAAAAATGACTCACCTGTTTCTTGACCGGTGTAGAATGTTCCTCTCTGCTCCTCTCGAATCTTTCAAATTTGAAACTGTTACTGCGATATAATTCGTTGTCGCTTTGTTGTCTCCGGCACAATCTCCTCGTGAGAGCTCGGGGTCTACAGGGTGCGCATTCGGTAGCAAGTTCCCAATGAAGATGAAGCATAGCAAGTTCGGCCGTGCACCGAGCCATAGCACAGCCAGCTCTCCTAACTCTACACTTGACGCGTTTAATCCTACCCTCATGTGCCGGTTTATGAGTGCAGGATTGATTTTGATTTCCGTTTAAATTGCAATCAGCACATTGGGACGTATTGCGCTGTCCCCGATTGCAACCGGAATTGGAATAACTACGATTAGTTTTATTAACAGTGTGAACGCACGGTTTTGCTACGCAGTCACAATCAATCCCTACAGATTTAATTAAATCACGATCTACTGCAGCCACGGCTAAATGACCGCAACTCGATTTGTCAGCACAATCGCAAGCCGTTACTGCAACAGATTGATCCAACACTTCTGACGATGACTCGGCCGCGGTCACTCGACGACGAGAACCCGTTCCTGTTGTCGTTACCGTTCCTATTACTCCTCCACTTGACACGTGGTGGTGACAGGAACCATCCGCATTGCAACCGCATCTGAAAATACACATCGATCACTAACAGGTATGTCTATAGGAATTACAGTAATCAATAATTTTGATGTTATATCGTTTCTGATTCCGAAACAGCTCGACAGCATAAGCATAGCGTGAGATATTGGAACGTAAATAACGAATGAATGAACTCTCTCGACGTAAAAATATCAGGATATACTCCTATTCATTGAGCCACATCGTACCTCGTGTCATCTACGATCTAAATGTCTCTGATAAGCTCTAAAATCTGTCAAAAGGACGTCTCTTAATGGATCGATGAATGTTTTTAATTACCTGCGATTGACCCTTCGGGCGATCGACCCTCTCGGAGTATGAGTGTGAGGGCAGGGTCGATCCTGAGGACATTCGCAGTCAAATTCGCGAGCGGAGTTAGTAGTAGTGGCATTAGTGTTAGTATTAGGCCGGGTTCTTCGAACCCTGACAAGTACCGGATGTACGGGACAGGGTTGAACCTGACAACCGCAAACTATCGTCCTCGGACCCCCTCGGGATTTTCGACCCCCACCTCCCCGCTTGGCACGCTGGTCCACGTGCAGCTGACACGGCTGCGTCGGACACCCGCAACACGCGGCTGCCCCCCGTCTACCACCGCCGCCACCCGTAGCTCCCTGAACGCGTCGCCACACCCGATCCATTCGACGGACAGCGCGCGACTGAACATCTCCGACACCCCCACCACCCGTCGAAAGGATCCCCCGCAGAGCCGCCGACCTGCTAGGTAGGCAACGGTAATCGAAACTGTGTAAAGCGGGATGCCTGCCGCCTGGCGTTAGGGACGAAGACTAAACTGTCGTGTATTAGTGATTATGGACGGTAGTCGTCAGACCAACGACGAACTCAGGACTGTCGAAGCCCACTACTACTCGTAGCGATTTTTAAACTTGGAGGTAAGTAAGCCTAAGTCAGATCGGATTTTCGGGTTTTTTTTAGAATCGTACATGTCCTAATTGATTGGAGTCTCTTTATTTATTTCCTGCCATATATTCGTACTACAATAATTAATATACTACCTAATATTTGAAATATACTTGAATATATTTGAATACATATGAAATATATTTGATTAAACTAAAAGAGATACGAATTCTACCATTCATATTTATTGGTGATAGGTGTTACGGGAAATTATTTTTTTCAGATAATCGATGCCGTCAGTCAGTCGGTATAATGGAGATTTTTAATTCGTTGACTATAGGATATTTGCAGCGATTCGTTTCTAAGCTATTTACAGAATGATGAAAGTTTCTGGTGTTTGGCTTCAGCGAGAAGAAGAGTTCGGTTCATCCCATTTGAGCGAGAACTAGAATTTCAGAGAATTTTTATCGAGATGTCTGTGACATTACGGCAGTTGAATCTCGTTGACGCAACCCCCATACGAACTCTTTGACGCCACAAGGGCCACTGACCCCGCGACTGCAGGTGCAGCTATTCAAGCTCAAGGTCGTTGCTCGCCCCGCCAACGGGGTCTGAAATGGTATCGCCATCTCGCGGTCGAAGTATCGAACTACGCTTTCTGGCAGATACCGGTTTTACCGACATAAGTAGTTCGGCGCTTCGACGCGAGATGGCGATACCATTTCAGATCCCGGCTGACGGGTTGAGCAACGACCTTGAACTTGATCAACTGCACCGGCTGTAGCAGGGTCAGTGCACTCAGTGGCCCCCGTGGCGTCAAAGAGTTCGCATGGGGGCTGCGTTAACAAGATTCAAAATAAATACTCCGAACTGATATTTACTTATGTATTTATTTATTCATTTAAACCAGATTACATAGTAACAGTCCAATATAATACTGTATTCTGCAGAGATGCACAGAATCTGTTCGCAGTCCGGCCACTTATTCCTATCCTGAAACAAAATACAAATTACGAAAAATACTAATCTGCATTGTTATTGCACATCGATTATTCTTATATAATTTTGGATAATTAATTTGTAGATTTTGATTTTATTATTTTTCATATAATAAAAATAATAATAATAATAATGATTTTTATTCAAGTGCGTATACATACATATATACAATGCTGATATTTCATATACATTTTTAAAATAGTTGTATTGTAGTATATTATTAGTAGTATGTAATACAATTGTAATTTATATATTAAGATGACCTGTATCTCAAAAAGCAAATAAAGAGACTCGATGAAATGCAATAGGTACATATTTATTTTTTAGAAAATAATTATTAGTTGTCTTTTTGCAAATTTTTCCCAGTCCTAATCGACCGCACTTTCCTAACTCGCCCAGTCCTGTATGGCTAAGCAAGCATGCATTCGCATAGATGTGACTCTCTCTCTCTCTCTCTCTCTCTCTGCATGTCTCATTCGCTTACAAAATCGAGAATTTTAGAAATTTTAAGTCGAAAAATTGCTCCTGGTATCAGGAGAACATCTGACCCGAGGAGGTGTGCTGAAATTTTTGGCGGGAAAACCCCCTCAGTGTATGTCTAAGCATCTATAACTATACCTATATACAGATTTTTTTTTTCAATAAAATGATTATTCTCAAATAAATATACTTGTAACAATAAAAAAATTGCTTTCGCATATCATTTAAATTAATTTTACATTATTTACAATATATGTATTTATTCCTATCATCAATTTCTTTTTGCTAATTAAACGTTATAGGATATACGTAAATTACCTAATTATTATCTAACTGTGCTCAGCACAGAAGCGGCGAATATTTGTTGCAATATTTTTGGTATATTTTTCAAATCCATGCAGATGAACGCCTTTCCTGAAGGCATCTTTTTCGTCAATCTGAAATCGACATACATACAATGAATTAAAAACTGCTTGAAAATAGATATTCGAAGTTAATTATTAAATACATTAGTATTTGACTTTTGAATATTTTTCCATCAGTCTATACCCGAATTCTGAGTTTCTAAACTAATTCTGTTCAATTCATACCTCGCCGCTTGGTCTCCCAAAGATCCAATAAATATAGCGTAAGCATTGATGTCCGAATTCGAAGTAAGAACCCTGGCAAATCTTTCCGGCTGAATCCCATAGCGTTCAAAATTAGCATCTGATAATACGACGACTATAGATTCGTCAGAATCCTCTTTTGCCAGACTAGATATAGCGTGCTGTGTTCCCTCCAGCGTGTGGTCACCAGATATACAGAATTGGGAGTGGGCATGCATAGTCTGTAAAATGTTGAACAATTTTTTACTAAATTTCAGTCTCTTATTCCCCCGAAAATCATTCTATTCATTAATTTCTAGTAGAAATCCTATGAAATCGTCAAATTAGAATTAAAACCAACATAATTCAATTTTTTTTGGATTCATTTCTCACCTTGATGACCTCCAATCGCTGTTTATTGTCTACCGGTGGTTGAGAATGATGTACAAAGTCGATGTGATAGTCGTCTCCCGAGTGTCCGATAATATCGTACTTAAACTTCCCTTCGTATCCGCTAAAAGCCTCCATGACCATGACACAAGCCTCCATTTCTCTGTCCAGTCTTCCATCGTAGCTATTAAATCTGTACATGCTACCAGAAACGTCAACAATAAGCTTCAATCTCTTAGGTTTAAGTTGCGGCGCCCCGATTTCAGGCTCTCTCTCTGCTCTCCTTCTGTATATAGTTTTCTCCCCGGTCAATCCCTCGATCAATTTAGTGTCGTCCAATTCCCCTGAAGTCTGATGTCTGCACCATTGACGCTCGTTGCTCTTTGCCTGCAGGCTACCTGAGATCGAAGACAAAAATATTGGATAGATTTAAACAGAATTAAACAGAATTTAGTTACTCAGAGTGAAGGATATTCACCTAAGATAACTCTCAATGCTTTGACTTGCTTATGAACAGCCTCACTGAATTGGGAGTAAAGATTGTGGTCATATTCGCTCATGCGAATGTCCTTAAGCCGCTGTTTAAAAGCCCGAATTCCCATTTCTCTAGCTGCTTTTTTAACATGTTCAGGAACGGCATTCTTCTCCTCATCGCTTAGCTGGTGAACTGTGTGTCCAGCGTCGAGACGATAGGGCCCACCCTTTCCTCCAAGTCCCGCGGTGTCTCTGCCTGAACAAGCAATCGTAAACCATGAAAGATTCGAACGTTTTAGATCTTTTACTTTATGAAATCGTCATTTTTGTTGGTACCTCCTGTTCCCCCAGCCCAGGTATTACCCCCAACATGGGGTTCGTTCTTTTCATCAATTTTTCCATGCTTTGGTCTGCTCACATCGAGCCCAGAATCCCTCGGTTTTGTTATCTGCAAATATTCACCGTCGCTTCCCACCATCTTTCGCCATTCACCGAGGGACTTTTCGATACTGATAAGGGAAGTTTCCCAAAGTCTTATACAACCTCCAGCATCAACAGTCACAAGACCTTGTTCCGAAGTAGCTGCGGCGTATACAGGCAAGTTAGTAGTATACAGCCATTGAGTAACGGGGGATATCTTCGCAGGCCTTTAATCAGGGGGGAGAGAGGATAGAAATACGTGAAAAATAAACCAGAAAATTATTTCTATATAACGTATGGAAAGATTTCTCACTCTGGTATAGGAATGTAGCGTAATTTTCGATGCCCAACGTCTACAACTTCGAGATATCCCGTAATTCCTGCTGGTTTTTTACCCTCCGGAAAGATATCAGCGGGAACTTGATCGGGAGAGACAGTCTTGACTATCTGACCACCTTGTGATATAATCGGGGTTGAAAATCCCCTGACTCTTTTGTTTCTTGGCCAGTAGTAAATCTCGTTCGAACTATCTAAGTCCGGAAAACCGACTGCTATAGTCGCAAAGGTATTATCAGTGGCTAATAATCTGTTGGGGGATTCTATCTTCTGAGTTAGGGCTTCGCTGAGTATATTGTCTCCCATTTTTTCTCTGCTTCCACCGAGTAGCCAGCCCGTTTTATCAGCTTCTAAACTAGTTTGGTCAATTTCTTTCAATATATTCGGACACGGCGATGACTTTGAGCTTTTATCCAGCAAGTATTTGCCATTGGTTGTATCCTGAAGGAGCCATTTTTCTGGCGAAGATAATACCACTGAGTCTATGTTGAATGGTAAAGTCATTAAATACCCAGTCATTGTTTTCAAGTCAATAACTTCGAGCTTGGCTTCGTTGGAGGTGAACAGGACTAGCTGATCATTCGACTTCAACAAATCAGTCTTCAATTTCCAGCTCAGATTACCACTGCCTAAAGCCCGAGACAATGTGTCGCCTGCTGATTCAAGGAAAGAAGATAACTGCAGCATTTGGACCGCCCCGGTCTCTGGGCTCACAGAGATCAGAGAATTGGACTGAAAAGAATAAAGAAAACAGATTATTTGATCAAAATTGAAGAGTTATTAGAAACTCACAGTTTCCTCGTGTACAAAAATTCTCCCAGATTTGTCTGTAGTCATTGTGAACTGCGGCCTGTTTCCTCGTACAGGGGAGATCAATCCTTGTATAGAAATTTCTCTAATTTCATCCGATTCTTGATTCATGTTAAATATGGACAGAGGATTTGTTGTTAAAACGTGTATAGAGTCTCCTTTTTCTCCTGCAGAGACTGTGAGAGCTGCTACAGTCCCAGTATCGCTCATAGGAACGGTCCAGTAGCTTTGTAATTCGGTAAACCAGGCTGATCTTGCCTCGACTCGATCTAATACGTGATTTCTTTGAACCGGAAAAGAAGGAGCCTTGAATTTAAGAAAACGCTCCAGAACCGGTAGAGACTTTGGCTTATTAACGACACTCCAACTTCCAGCGAACTTGATACCAGGGAGGGATATTCTGCGAAGGAAAATAAGAAATAGTCTCAATCTTTAGCTAACAACTGTGTTTATTAATCGATTTTAGTATTCACAATATAATACAATGAATTCGAGGAATTGTTATCATTTCGTTATGAAGAACTCATATCTTACTCTTTGGCCAAGTCGACATTCTTTGCACTTGTACCCAGAGGGATTCCATATTTATGAAGAACGCTGACCAGTGTCTCAAAAACCTCTTGCGAATATCGGTCAAAGTCGAAAACGTTCCTCACCACATTGGCCAATGATTCGTCAGGGAATTTCTGCAAGAAATATTAAACAACAATTTAAAATGCTGAAAGCAGTCTGGAAATTATAGATAAACGATGAATATTCACCTGTAAATGTTTTACGATATTAACAACCTCCCTTGTAGAGTAAGGATAAGAAACGAGCCCTTGATCAGCCATGGTCCTGAGTTCCCCAAAGGCCTTTACAAGCTTTTGTATCACTTTGGGATTAACATCAGGCCCGTATTCCTTAAGGAGTTGAATTTCGCTATCAAAACTAGGATTATCCACTGAATGTGTGCTGAACAGGTCTCCTAATGCACCGAAAAAATCATTTCCCAAGAAAGGAAAGCCTGGGCGATTTGCTAGAACGATTATCCTGAAGTCTGGATGCATTTTTATGACCGAAGAAGATTCTGAGATTCCGACAAAAGAATTAGGCACTATTCTTCTCCCGTCTGAAAGAATCATCTCTCCGGATTCAACCAGCGTCTGAAATATCAAAAGATTCAATTCCAAAATGTGATAAAATATACAGGAAATAAACTTTTTAAACCTCGTATAAAATCTTCTCACTTTCAAAATGCACGTCACGTGTGTAGGAGCCTTGTCTGCTTCATCGACGACAAGAACATGTCCAAGTTTCACGGCTTGAACGAGCGGTGAATCTTCGTAAACGACAACACCATCCTTGACCATAGGTTGAATGGTCAAAGTTTGAACGGTCGTATCTCTGTGTAGCTGAATGTATTCCCTAGGTCTATTCATGAGCTGTAAAAGCCTGTCGACGATCTTGTTTTTTCCAACACCCTGGTTTCCAACAAGTAGCAAATTTTCTCCCAGAATAAAATCCTGAAGTAGATACTCGAGCAGGGCGACATGCTGAGGAACATCGTAGAAGAGAATATCAGGGACTTTGGTTAGAGCCTCTGTCTGGTATCTATCCACAGTCGTATTTCCGATCTTGAGGACATTTCCGATCACTTCGCATCTTGCCGTCTCGGAATCTGGCTCGATTTTCGAAGGATTGATACCCGCCTGCGATAAACTGTCCTCTAAAGCCTGCTTCGGTATTGCAGGCAAAAATCTAGCTAGACAAGCCCGCTGAACAGCGTCGTAAGCCTTGTCCTTGGGAAACTTTCGCATTCGACTTGCTATTCTTAAAAGCTGACGTGTGCTCAACGAACTCGCCAAAGACTGAAGGGTCGGGTCCGAAGAAGAGCGCAATTTATGCGTAAACTTGATTATATCGAGTAAAGGCGCGCTGCACAAGCCGTACTGAAATTAAAATCAAGTTAAAAATTCCGCAGGAGATGAATAGATGGAAAAATGACTTTTAAATTAATTAAAATCGAGGGAATGTCGTACTTTTGCCTCTATTATGTGAATCTCTTCCGCTTCTCCAAGCGGTCTCATTTCATGGAATAAAAATGAGCTAAGTAGCTCAGAATTTAGCCATTGGCCGGACGTACTGTTCAATACTGGAGGTTCGGCTAGAACAATTATCCTAAATGAAGGATGGATCTTGAAGATTCCAGACTCCGACATTTCCGCGTCTGATTTTTTGTGCTCTTTTTTAGTTTCTTCATACCGATCTGACCTTATCAACCGTTTTCCGTCGTGCAGTTGAAGTTCTCTGTCGTGAACGAGTCTGGAAATTGATTCCAAAGATGTTCAACATTGATTAATACACAAAAGTTTAACTGATTTAAAGTTTTCTCTTCTGGTTCAACCAATACCTGTAAATAACAGCCAGTGTGCTGGAATGTATTCTATGAATTCCATCTAAGATTGCCAATTTTCCTTCGATTGCTGCTTGAACCAGAGGAGAATCTTTCCAGACGGTATCTCCACTAGGTAATGTTGTCCGTTGCTGAATTAAATCCCTGGAAGTCATATCCTGAGAAAATATTGATCATTTTTCAAACAAATATTGCGTCAATACATATAAGTGTAAGTATTTATACAATCGTTATATAAAATTTAATGAGTTTGTGGTTTTTTGTATTTTTTTGATTCAATAGAAAACAGGCAATGTAAAGTTTTCGCTTCTTACTACTTGCCTGATAAAGCACAATCGGTTCTATCTGGTATCCTAAAATCTCTGCTAGTCTTTCAACTGTGGTGGATTTACCGCAGCCTTTAGGTCCTATGAGGCAGAAGTCTGTGGCTAAATGAGACTGCATCATTTCTGCTAGGAGATTATTCTGGTAGTTGGTATCGACAAAGTCCGTTTTCAAACTGTTCAATTGATTGTTTGAGCCAGAGGGAACCTGAGACATAAATGAGAGAATAAATTGTATGAAATCAGATACGAAAATGAAAAGAAAGTGACTAGGAAGCGTGAAATTTCGATAAATTGACTCACGTTGAAAGTAAATTCTGAATTGTTGTTGTCTGTTAGAGATATTTCAGCTGAATTATTTTCATCCTTGATCTTTGAGCCGTGGATTTGGTAACCTTTTCGATTTTTCTTTGCCAAAGATGGGTCGAGGATACCAAATGTTTTTAAAATACCTTCTACAGCATCTCTACCTTCTTTTCCTAGGAAACATTTGTAAGGATAGAGCCTGTAAAATGCGTCGTATGACTCTAGGGCTGGGAAACTATCCTGCAAATTGATGGAAGAGACAGATAAGATTTCAATTAAATTTTATAAAATTGAGGAAAATTCATAAAATTTAAAATAACACTAAGAAGATTTTTTATAGTTTCAAATTTCTTCATATTGTTATTATTATTATTAGAAATATTTAAATAATGGGAATTGATGATCGAAAAATTGTGTTAAAAAATAATAATTGATAAATAGTCTAGTTAAATTCTCACCAGTATTTTTCCAATCGCCCAAATATTGTCCAAGGGAAAATCTGGAAGACCAAGATTTACCGCATCTTCAGTAACGAGGGCATGGCAGCAGGATAAAAGCTGCGACAATTTAGCGCCGTCCACATCTGGAGCGAGAGCTTGCAAGCTCTCGAATTGATCCTGTAAATTTTGAATAATATTTATTTTTTCTGTTTGAAAAAAATGAGGAAAAACTTTAAATTGAGAGAAATTATTTTCCGGCGAGTTTTCCGGTTTTATTTCATTATTTCTATATTTTTTTGTATTTTAAACAGTTTCAATTTTCTGTTTTTCCCTCTTTTTAGAAACTATTATACCTCGTAGTAGCTTAAAATAGTTTCCCTCAAGTATGTGAGGTATATGTATACCCGTAAGGTATATATAATATTTTATAAGGAGTTCGTGATTCCGTGTGTGGAATCCTGCTAGCTAGCGTCTAGGAACTATAATCCTAGGTGATTAACATCGAGAGCTTTTGGCTAAGTGCAAATTCGCACGCAATACCAAAACCGCAAATTGTTTCCGATGGAAATCGCGGAAAGTTTACACAATTCGCGAACCTCCTAGATATCTACAGCTAGCTAATAGCCCACGGAGAATGCATTTCACGTTTGCAGATTCTATCTGTAGAAAAAGAAATGCTGAATTCCAATTCTGCGATTCGATTTGCAGTTTAAAATTCTCCAATTTTTTTCTTTCCTTTTTTTTTTCATACCCATACTATCATTTTATTTCCTTTTCGTTTATTTATCGTTCTAGATAGGTGCATGTATAAGATAGATCGGAATAATTGTCAATTAAAAACTTTTTCTACAATCCCGGATATAATTTATTATATTTGCTGCATGAGTTTGTATCTCTTATAATAAGTAGAATTACAAAGGTATTTTCTTCCAAATCAGTAATTTCTATAGGTACTCATATATGGATAAATTAGTCGGGAATATAATCTTTGTCCAGAAGTTTGTAAACTATTTTTTAAGGCAATAATAAAAAAGAGATAAACTGCAGGGGGGAAAAGAGTGAGAGAAACATTTAGCAATCCTACAATACTTATGTGCAAATGGGTTTAATTAAATTCGTATATACCTATATAATGTAAGTAAATTTTCTAGTCTGAATGTATGATCACGCGACGTGTATAGGTAGTTGAATAGTCGTCGCTGTCTTATAGTTATAAGTATATACATATTCCTAAATAGAGAGTAATAATTTTCAAACTTTAGTTGGTAGGTACAAAATACGATGATTAGGATATAGTATGTATACCTCATACCGTATTACATATAGGCAGAATTCTAAAATTATTCAAACATTTTGTATACTACTATATTATAATAATATGTATACCTATATCCTATATTTAGGCTAAACAACCCAGGATATATTAAATCACCTGAAACATCATCCACGCTACAATATATTTCCTTAATTTATTCTACCTGTGACACGTTATCCGCACGCTTCTCTAAGAGAACAGAAAAATAAAATAAAGGAGCACAAAAAATAAAATAACGAAGAGAAAAAATAGGACGAAAATAAAAAGACCTACTATAAGATATTCCATTTTTTTCATTTCAGTTTTACTAATTTTCTACAAGATTCAGAAGAAAATACAAACTAACTTTTTTATAAAAGACGAAGAAAAAGAATGATAGCAAAGTTATCAGTTTTTTTTTTTTTTTCTTTTTGTTCGTTTAAGGAAAAATTCAAAAATTTTGAAAGAAAAATTGAGCTTTTTTTTGTTTCTTTTGATTTTTTTTTTGTATTTCTTTTCTTTCTTTTCAATATCGTTTATGTGGTTGTATGTAATACGTATACCTATATCGACGAAGCGATTGCGTGAGCAAAATATTTTCTCTTTAACTCGTTCAACCGGTAGATTTGTGCGTGATGTTTACATAGGTATATACTATACCTTTACATACATACATAGGTATAGACATCGGTGATATATGTATCGGTTTTTCAACCTTTTCGTTTATCAGTTTAGGTTGCCAAGAGATAATAGAGTATATACGTATACAATACACGGTATACATTATACTACATACATACACATACAAATACTATACGGCGTCGTTTATCCTCCCGCGGCAGTAAGTATACCTTTTCTCCAGGTCACGAATAAACGATAAAAAAAAAAACCGATCTTTTACAGCAAATCGACGCGATGCGACGCGTGGTTCAAGAAATTTTCATCACGAACTTTATACTGCAGCGAAAACTGCAGATCAAATTTCCGATTAATTAGGAAATAACTACTATATCGTGCTTTTAATTTATAAGAAATCAAAAATTGATCGAATCGGGTATATCTGTTGAATTTATACAACTATAGATATTCCATAAAATGAGAGACAATTTAAGAATGTAAAAAAAAAAAACAAATAATTTTATTCAATCATTTTTTGGAATCGAACGATGAAAAGAAAAAAATAATGAAAATATTTTCGTTGTAATTCTGATTTGATTAAATTTTTGAATCATTTTTCGAAAATTGAATGAAAAAAAAAAAAGATCAAATTCTTTTCGATTATCTTTTAAATTATTTTATACAGTATATCAATTTTCAATAATTAACCGTGACTAAACTTGTTCTTCGGAAATGATTACAAATAGCTTTACATCGACGCGCCTGATAATAGGCAGCCAAAGATACACGCATGAGTTCTGGGTACAATTTTTGTCAGCCGTGGGGACGTCCCATCCAGGCACTAACTACTTACGCAGCTACGTTGGTAGATACAAGTCGGCCGTACAACGCGTAAGTAGTAAAAGAGTGAAATCAGAGATACCTTGTCAGCCCGGCTTGTCTCTCAGCGTATATAAGTAGTAAAAGCAAGCTACTAACCGCCTCACGCGCGATTAGTTCCGACCTCATGCAGCAACTTTTTATTAATTTTTATTTTTTTTGATTTATTCTTTATCTTTTCAGGATTTGAAAATTACTCGCTCACTCACCTCATCATCATAATGTATCCAAAAATTTCGACGCAAATTTCGAAGACGATTCTTGCCATGATTTTCTATCCTCTTCAATAATCATATTAATGATAATAACAACAATGGTTTAATAGTTAAATTAATAAGCGCGTGACGCTTCGCGATAAACGTTTCTACACTATTGTATGTAATTGACATTTTGGTTACGTTTACGAAACCAGGGTACATAATATTATCATCTACTGAGAAACGTGTATGTATATAACCGATAATAGTATTAGTATAGTAAGATAGCCGCGACAGGATTTTAACTAAGAACACGAATAAGCTTGGAAGCATATTGTTATTATTTAAAGCGTATCATGTTTCGGCCCAGTTAAGTTTATAAGACGATACCTACTTAAATAGTCCTCCAAATATCATTTTCCGTACATATTATTACGTATTATGTATCGTTATAACAGATTTTGAAAATTTCTTTTTCTCATTTCTCTTCATCTCCTTATTTATTTATTTTTGTATCTCTTCCAGCTAATTTTTTGTCTAATTTTCCAAAAAATAAATAAAACAACAAGCTTCGTCTTTTTTCTCGTAAATTCCATTTTTCTTTGTCTCTTCTCTTTTTGTTCTTTAAAGTTATAACTCAATCGCGAACTGACTCCAAAGTCTCCGTAAATTTTTCAACATTCTGTGACAAACTTGGCATAAAAATATGCAGCTGAGGTTTTCGCGGTGGTGACCAGAGGCTCTGTCTTCCCTCGTTTTCTTCTTCTACTCTTTCGACTACTCCCCCTTCTTCCTCATTTTCAAACGCTTTCGATCTATCCGAGGAGTTTTGTACTTTATCAATCGCGAAGTAGGATCGGACTAGTCCAGTTTCTTGGGTCCCAAAGGAACCGGAAGTACTGCCAATATTAACACAACTACCGCGTCTCACAGCGCCCTTTTCAACCCTCAATAATTTTTCCTTATCTTTATTAATGTCCCTGTCGTTTTTTTCTGACGATTCCAAATCCGTTTGCAACGTGTAATTTATCTGAGCCAACGTTCGTTCTTCTTTTCTGATAACGGCCGAGCTACTTCTTCTACGGGATAAATAATTCCCGTCTAAACCGAGGTTCTTTTTTCTCTGAAAAGACCCCTGAAAACCTCGAGAATGATCTTCTTCTCTTTGATAGTGTTTAACCCGACCGGAGAGATCGAGCCATTGCAAGACCCGCTCTGACAATGAATTGTTCTGTATTTCAGGCAGTTTTGGACGACTATCAGTTTCCCCGACACCGATAGGCTCAGAGTCTTTAAATTTCCCGCAGTAAAAGTCACGCGGAGTTTTAACAAGACCCGGGGTCTTTGGGAATTTGAAATTATTGTTCTGGGTCGTGTAAACTCGATTTTGGTCGGTTTTTGAAAGCAGTAATCGCGCCCTGGTTGATTCCGGGCTCGTTACTACAGGGGAGGAAAATGAGTTCGCGTTATTTTCTACGACCACACGCAGCTTAACTAAACATTCTCGTAAATCATTCTCGTAATAATTTCCGTCTTCTTCTTCTTCTGCTTCCTCCTCTTCTCCTTCTTCTTGATAGAAATTTGTCTCGCTGATACTGTTTCTACAACTGCTTATCACCCCTCTTCTAGTCGACGACGTTGCCGGACGGGATCTTCGACGCTTTTGAGTTTTGATTTGATTTTTATTCACGATCGGATCATCCGCGGATAATATTGCGTGACGGACACCGTCCACCCACACAGTACGCACGGAAATTGGCCGCTCAGAGGAAGACCAGATCGCTGGCATTCTCAACGACATTTCATGTTTTTGGTTCAATTTTTATTTAATTTTTCTAACTTTGGTATGAATTTTTTCGACATAATAGTCGAAGGTTTATTTTTCTTATTTCATTTTGTGGTTTTGCAAAATATTTCACAGCACGAATCGAGCCACTTTATTCATACAAATTCGACGCTACGATAATTGTTACGGTTATTTATTTTTTTACTCTTCAAACTGATTTTCTTATTTCGTTTTTGTGTCTTGATTCTTTTTCTTTTTTCGTTTTCGCGGACTGTTTTAACGTTTCCGATGTATGTAGATTGACAAAAAAAAAAACAATAGAAGAAAAAAATCAGCTGATCCCCGTCGCGACGGTTACCGCGAGGCACGCGATTCAGACCGCGACGTCTGTGACCGTCGTTCTGCCACGGGGATCGCCTTATGTACCTGATTTCCCGGACTCAGGGGGGCTGCAGGGGATGGTTAACGTATTTCCCCCTCTATTCGGTCTCTACTGTCACTCGCCCCTCTATTTCCTCCTTCCTTACTTATTTACTTACTTCCTCACTTTCTTCGTGCCTAATAATTTGACCCTTTATTTATTTTTTATCCCTCCCCCTCTCTCTCTCTCTCTCTCTCTCTCTCTAGATTTAATTTAGAATTTTTATTTTATCTCGAAACTGATTTTTCCAAATAAAAAAACAACTCAAGCTTTTTTGGGTCAGAGAGTTTTTTTTTTTTTGATGAGATATATTTTAATTTTTGTCATTTTTTCGAATTTCTTTTCCCACAATCTTTGAGACGGTATATAAAAATAAATTCTGTAAACGAGGGTATAATATAAGGTGATTAATATCGCCGCGTGTTACGTTACGTGAAATGAAGTTATTAACACCCGTGTATACACAGTTATTATGAAATATATACATATATATATTTTTTTAAAGAAGTTATGTATATATATACTCGTAACATGCCACCACTATAAAGTATCCGACTGAAACTCGGTTGGGGGTTGAAAAATAACATCTGTCATCGCCGACAGGCCCTATAATTATCTAATTGTCATAATATACACGACGGGGCATACATTTCTTCCGCAATACTGTTCAATATAGGTATAAAAAAATTTAAAAAAAAAAATGAAAATAAAATGTTTCGACGGTTTATTTACTTAATTACTCATTTACGTCACGTTATATATTAATATTCTTATTATTATTGTTATTAAAAATATAGGGGAAGAATTCGGTAACGCGATTTTGTAGGGAATCGATTGAAATGGTAAAATATGTAGATATATCCACGTTAACTAGGTGAAAAAGTTAAACGTCTCGATCTTTGTGTTTTATACCTGTTATAGGTATACATTATAACTATATATACGTGTATAATTTGACTGCAGCAGGGTGTGTATAAGGAATATTCGTGTTTAAAAGATATTAAGCTCTTAGCTCCTGCTCCTTGCTAATGAGAGTTATTTTCAAGGGCTTTTCTACCTGATGGAATTAGGCAATATAACTGATTGAGATTTTAGCGATTTCGAGTCCCGATTGTCTACAACTTTTAATGAAATTGCTATACGCTAATGCAGCGGCGGAGGGGGAAAGAGGGGGCTGTTTCTAATCAAATCCCAAAAGTTATTCACCCCACAATTCTCAGCCACGATTTAGGTTTATATTTGAGGTATAGATATATATACTCTATAATGTATGTATACCGTTTAAAACGAATTCTGTATTTCCTTCTACGCAGTAATTATACTATTCAACTTTTCCAATTATAAATATACCGGTATATACGTACATACACACGGCATTATAAGGTTTTGATTATTATTTCTATACAATTTATTTATGACGATACGATTTCGTGCCTTTCGAAATTTTTTTTTTCTTAATTTTCCTTCGTTTTTTCAACAATTTCACAAAACTTGATAAAGTATTCAGGGAAAGAAAAAAAAATGTACATTGTATAGAAAAATTCTAAATACATCGAAGAACTTATTCAACTCACCCTGAAAGAAGTTTGCGGAATATGCCGAGCCTGGAATCTCGAACGTAGCGGTGGATCCAAAGGATGTCCTGGATACCTTGACGAAGGGAGGCCTAAGGCAACAACTCGAAAGTCTTCGCTGACTCTTACGAGTCTCCAAGCGTCTAATTCATCCTTGCTATGATTCTGAAAAAAAAAAAAAAATAAAGATGAATAAATAAAGCCAAAATGAAAAGAAAAAATAAAAAAAGAAATAAGTAAAAGATATTTCGGATGAAGAATTTTTTGTGTATTTCTTTTTCTCCTTTTCTGAACGAATACGTTATTTAGACGAAAATTTGTGATTATTGTTTTCAAATCACCTTCAAAAGTTTATCGTAACGATAAGCAGGTACTAAAAATCTCCCATCTTCAAGATGCATTTCTCTATTTTCTAGTAAATTATTTAGAACCGGAAGTACGTTTCTCTCGGCTTTTTCTACGCCTTCTAAAATTAACACTCTGCCATTTATAGCTGCTCTAACAGCCCCTTGATCTTTATAATTTGCTGTCCCTGATTCTATCTCTCTACGTTGTTTTAAATCAGCTTCAGTTGTGTCTCGAGACAGAGAAACAAACTCTGCTTCTCGTTCCGTTAATTCCAAAAATCCCAGGGCCAAACTACGCCTTTTACGACCTGGATAACCGACCAAAAATATATCCTGACCTAACACGTCCTTTTGCAACATCCATTTCAAATGTCGCAGTTCTTCTTGCGTAGAGTTTTCAAGTACTGAAAAAAAAATAAAAATAAAAATTTGAATCTTATGGAGAAAATTTTTTAAACTTTGTTTTTTTTTTTGGATCTTTGATTTTCATCAATTTTGTCAATTTTTTGAAAGGTTCGATTGATTTTTGGATTTCAACAGAATATTTGAAATTTTTGAAAAATATTGAAAATTTTTTTGAAATTTTTTGAGATTTCTGAATTCAACAAATAATATGAAACTTACGATATTTTCGGGGAACGTATTCCGGGTTGGAGCCAGTTTTTAATTCCTTAGAAACATCGCCGATCGTGACGACTCTGTCATCTGAATAAATTGAATAAAAAAATATTAGAATATGTCGATTATAAAGAAAAAGAACGATAGCATAATAATGATAATTTAATAATAATAAAACTCACCGGACTTCCATCTGACAAAAGAAGAAATAATAGAAGAAGAATATGATGTGTTATTGTTGTTATAAAAATTGGGGTTTTTTGACAGGTTAACAATCCGTCTGACAACACTACGATGAGAAACTAACTTCGTTTTAAACATTTTTATTTATTGTCATTTATTAATTGTTGTCTAGGAATTTATTTCTTGCATAATTTGTTAATTCTATGTATTTAGAAATATCTTATTAATTATAATATCTACGTCGATTATCAAACACGTTATCACACCGCCAACGCGCACATGTGTTGCATAATAAAGCCACTCTGCACCTGTAGATACAGTTTGTAGGTTATATTTCACTCGGTACAAAGTTTAATTCTTATTCATTTGTATTTATTTTTTTTCTTCTTATATCCCACTATATTTTATCTTTTTGTTTTTTGGACGGAAATATAGTTAATAATAATTAACATCACTTTATAGTTTATCGAGTTTACAACATGACAACACATGATACCGTCGTAGTGACCTTTGACTATCGAATCATTGCGTAAGTGTTGTGAATATTGCAACAGATACGTCGGTAAAGCAGTGCGTGCTGTCGATAACATCGCGTCGGTAGCGACTTTACCAGTTGTCGAAAAAGCCGACTGCGACATTACCGCAAAAGAAATAATAATAATAATAACAATAATATTAAATATATTTGTTTTTAAAAGTACTTCACGATATTGAAGCAATGTGTAGTTTGACTCGAAATTTATTACATTTGAACCGAGTATTGGGAAGATCGTCATTTTCTGCCCGACGAGTAGTATCGAGACGTTTGATACATATCAACGCGAGATTGTTAAAATCGGATGAGAGTACCGAGAAATCCGTAAACCATGAAGAGGTTATATCGTCAGAAAGCGAGCCTAACCTCACGAGCGTAATACAACCAAAATACAAATTATTTCGTGACGAAGACTCGTCGATTATTTTCGACGTCGATGAAGAAAGGGAGAAAATCAATCTAGAAGACCTCAACGCTCCTCAAGACGAACCTGATATCTTCGAGGGAATAAATTTAGAACGTAATATTAACACTATAGTCAGACCTCCCGCTATGCGACTTGCAAAATTTTTTCACATTTCTCATTTACTAAATTCGAATTGAATCCCTACATATCCCTAGATGGTGTCACCGGTGTCTATGATCTCGACGACCTTGTCGACCTCCTACAAAGGAACAATATCATGGAAATGTTCGTTGCAACTGTACCACCTAAACTGGTGTACGTTGATCACGTTGTTATTGTAACAGGAAGATCACCAAAGCACATGAAAGCTGTAGCCGAAATAATACGAAGAGTATTCAAGAAGAAAAGATGGTCCGGAGACATATTGCCAAGGATTGAGGGAAAGAATTCTAAAGATTGGATCGCCTTGGACTTAGGTCAATAATAGCAAATTGATTTTTAAACACAGACTCAACCTCCCTCCTTTATATATTAATACATTTTTTTCACTTTGGAGCTAAATCGTTGATAAGATATTAGGAAAGATATCTCATTTCTTCCTGGCTTGACTCTAATTTTCTAATTACAGGAAACATCGTTCTACATATTTTCTCCCAACAAGCAAGAAAGATTTATGACCTTGAGACCCTGTGGACTGTTGGTTCACAATACGACGATCAGTCAAATGAGCCAGTAGACAGTCTTGCAGAATTATTAGAACATTCTTATCTGACCGGGTTACAGCCGGCTGAAATCAGCAACTGATTTATTATAGTAATAATATCTTCTACTGTGTCGAAGAAGTATTATTAGCAAATTGACTAACTGATAGATATTGTATCATAAAATGTGTAATAGTGTTTATAAATAAAATAAATCAAGAAAGTTGAACAAATAAATGTGTTAAGTTACTTAAATTATGCTCCTATCTTTAGCTAAAGTAGAAAATTTTAACAAAGAACCAACAACAGTCTAATTTTCATAGTACAGCTTTCTATCACATTAGGAGTAAGTTGTTTTTTTCAAAGTATACAGGAGATACTGAAATGTACATTGAATAGCCGTTTTATTTCGTCAGAGAAATTCTTTAAACGGTTCAATTGGTCTGAACTCTTAAGAATGCCATAAATTCGGCCTTGATGTTTGGAAGGTGGAGATGGAAGGCCTCATGGTTTGAGGCTTGTTGTGTACAGTATAGTTGATGTAGTAACACAGCTATAGTCCGTGTCAGTGATTAGTAAATCCAAGTGGTTTGCTACGGGTGAATTAATACATCGTACCCAATTAAACACCATATAGATACAAAAGTTACAGGATATAGCGTTCTTTCATTATCTAAATTTTATTGTTCCCTCCAGTCCAATAGCTGCGTATATTCTCTGTGTATTAGTTTCTATGCACGTCTTATCTCATACGAGAACAAGCCTTATCAACTTATCTTTTTGCTGAAAGGCTGACTAACTATCGTGTTATTTCAGTTTAGGTGAAACGTTTTCTCTCTAGCATTCTCTCTCGTTTCGTTTCTTTTTTATTTTTCCATCGTTTTCATGGAAACTATTTAAATATCATATTGGAGCATAACTTTTCAAATGACTTGAATTGTCAAATCATTCAATAGCTCCGTCAAATATTGGATGACGTGTTATTTTACTTGCACCAAATAAGCAAGCCTCATTGATATTCAAAGTGTGATTTTGTGTGCTATACAGTAGCTATGCTACTCGCTATTAATATACATTCTTTGTTTATTTGTATTACACACCAAGTGCTCATGCTGCTAGCAGAAAAGTAGCGAAGGCCAAAGCTAGTGAATCAGTTTCTTTCAAAGTACCAGACCAAAGTTTGAAGCTCAAAGGCAAAGATTACATTTGACAATAATAATTGGTTTATAAAAATTGTTCATTCGCTGAATATAACAGAACTAAACTGAATTCTCAGAAATAATAAGGGCCGATGCTTTCTGCTCAGTTCATTATCGTGAAAGGTTTGCTCCCTTTTAAACGTGATAAAAATAAGAGCAGCTGTAACATGTGAGGCGATCAGTGATACTCATTTGAAAACTCATTGTGATTTAACGAAACTACAGCGAAGCAAAATGGTGAACAATTCGGGTCCAATTTGCCAATCGAGACCAACACACTGCATGCGTATGCCTCTGCGATCGACGGAGCAGATTTACTTGGTCTTTCTTATGCCAACTTTGATAAACTGCGCGATATACATATTGCACTTCGCAGCGGATTTAGTCGTTGTTGAACAACACTACAGAGAGGCGAATCCAATATGGGCAAGCTGTACACTCGCCATAATGTACGCTCCTGCAATTGTGTATTTTATATTGACCGTGTCCAGGCCAGACTGGTGGATGAGTGACGATGATAAAATCTCAAAGGGAGTTACCACCTGGTTTATATTACAGATTTCCCAGCTATTGGTATTCCCAATATTTGCCCTCTACAGGTGAGAATGCATAGAACTATATGGAGCTCAGTTCTTTTCGGTTATTGTTTCAATCAAATTATTATTATTGATTATTGAATATTTTCAGATACGCCGGTCAGATAGTCCTCGCTATAGACGCGATTGTTCTCTCAGGATTTGAGAGAACTAAAACTTTGAATATTGCGGCTAAGCCTGCAGCGATAGAGCTGTACTTCTTTCTTCAAGCTTGGTTCCAGGCAGCCCCACAAGCTGTTTTCCAGACCCACTTGCTATTTAGGGAGCAATCTATCGCTCGCTCACATCAATCAAGTATGTATCTCTAGTTTGAGGGATCTAATAGAATCCCAGACTATTATATCGCCATTTGGAAATTACAAGAACGATTTTTGTTGCAGTAGGGATCCAGATATTGAGCATTTTCATGTCGATAGTCGTGCTCTCCATTCAAACAATGTCGTTTCAAAGATACGAAAGCCAGAGAATAAACGGGAGAAAAGTACCGTGGGCTATGTGGTTGAAAAAATACCGAGATCAGGTAATTGTATAAAAGAAAGTTTTTACGACAGCAGTTTATTTTTGAAAACCTAGTCTCAAACTCCTTTATCCAAATTTCAGGAACTTCAAGAATTTGAAAAGAAGGAACCGGTCGAATCAAGTACACTACTTGATGATGAGAATAAAGGAACAGAAGATTCCAATACCACTGAAAAATTGAATGAAATGGTGAATACCGAGCAAGAGGAACTTGGGGTTCAAACTCTCGAGCGTCAAATTTCAATGACTCCACCTCTACCCCCAAAAAATGTTCACATTACACCGCCGCCAACCCCTCTGAGAGGCGTGACAATAGTCACACCACTTGAAGTTCCTGACATGCCAGCACCTCCACGGCCAGATTCTCTGGCCAAAAGTCAGGGAAGGAATAATGCAGAGGTGGCAGCATCGAGGTCAGTGAGTATTGACGAGACAAGAACATCGTTGTACAAATCAACGAGTTTGAAGCTACCGAAGAGAACATATTCGCAAAAAGGTCTTGACGAAGACGACCCGATAGGAAGAGCAATAGCCTTTTTATGGTGGTTCCTGTTCATATTACCACGTATATTCTCAATGGCTGTATTCTTCGAATTTTATTCAGGTACATTGTTCGCAGTGTTAGGAGTCCACTACCTCCTAATGCTAAGCTATTTATTTTATTACGCCAAGGAATATACGGCGACAACATTTTTCATAAGCCTTTGGCTCGGTCTGGTTTACATTGTCAGCGCTATTGAGTATAAAATTAAATTTAAATACGCCGATTGGTGGCTAGTAGTTTACTACACTTTTGTTATGCTGCAAAATACATTCTTAACTATTGTTTGGTATTTTTACGGTGAATGGGATGGATTTTGGTACAGTTTCATGTTCTATGCTATATTTGGCAGTATGGGACTATGCGTTGCTTCCTCCACCGTATACCACGTTCTTTTTAAACCGAAAAAACGTCGAGTTTATGTCAGCTGATTTTATTCAATAGTTTCAAGGCATTTTCTTCGATCCAAACTTTGACAGAGTAAAAAATTCTACTTCAATTATTTTTTTGTAATCAAAACTTAACGATGCCGTTTCACATATAATATGTATCTTATATTGCACTAGATGCAACGTTACATTTGTACCTGAGATCCACGTATTTTACGAATTGTTATTACGAGCAAAAAACCAAACAAGGAATATAATTTTTTTATATCTTCTAAGGCTGAACTCATTCTCGCTTATTATATGTATAATTCAAACGGATAAAGTAAAATGAAATGTTTGTTCCGTATCGATTGAAAACGAAACGGAATAACTTTTAGTCAATATAAATAACATTGTTGACGATGATATAAAACTACTTTAGAAATGAAATTACACAATTATAATACTATAATAATAATAGATATAATAATAGTCTTTGATTACTTTTTCATAAGACTTTATCCTTCTTTTTTCATTTTTTTTTTTTTAAATCAATTATTTTAGTATTAATATTCAAGTCATTACGAGTTCATTCTTTCGTGCTGTTTAGCACAGCCTTAGTCACTCCATTGCATATCGATAAAGTATTTATTTATTTAATAATAATTATTGAAACATTTTTCAAATGTAGCCTGACTTGAGACTTTTTTTTTTAACTTATTTAAAAGTAAATATAATTGTAATATTTTCACCCCCCTCATTAAATATTTATCGCTGCAATAAAAACGTATTAAATCTCATATTGCAGCGAGTTTTTTTTTTTATATCATACGTAGTATTATTTTATAGTAATCAATTATATACACTATGTAATATTATGTACAACGTTAATTATTCTTACGTGGCTATAATAGTATAACTATACTATTTGTTGTGTACAAATTAAACGAATCAGACGAAAGTTCAATAAACCTTTTCATCCCGATACATTAAAAAAATTTTTTTTTATAGTAACAGAAAACTAAAATGATTTTCAAATTGAAACGTATAATTTAAAATTGAACTCCGTAAAACTTAAAATCATTTAAATTATGTATGTACAAATTAGTTTTCGGTGAGTAGAGTCTATTCATTTGTTAACTTTCAGTTCTGCTAATATTCATTAATTGACCCGCTACAAAAAGGCCATAGAAACTCATAAATTTTGGATAGGATTCTAAAGATCCAGTTTGAAAAAAAAATTGACTTCTAAATCAGTTTTCTGAATCATTTTCATACGTTTCTCTAATCTCCATTGAACTTTTTGACCAGGTATTTGATAATTTTCTGTTAAAAATCAACGCTTCATTTCTTTCTTATGTATTATGACAAACATACATATTATTCAGCGTCAAATTATTCTATTTACATAAATTTGTAATTGTTTTTCGTTTTGTTATTTTTTGTATTCACAGAATACGGGGCAAAGCGAAGAACAGATTTGCGTAAATTCAACGTTATTCCGCCAAACGTTTTGATAAAACAAGAAAAAAAAAGAAATATACCTTCTACACAATTCCTTTTTATATGTGAATACTAGAATCTCTATGAAGATTTCCTAGCTGGGCTTCGAACAAAATATCGTTTAATAATTTTTCACTAATTATCCTTTGGTCAAGTCTCATATTGCGTAATTTTGCTGCAACGTTACGACCAATCGCATCAAACTCGTCTTCAACAACAAACGAATTATTGTGGGATAGTTTCAAAATTTCACCAGAATCATTCGGCTCTTCCGATCTACGTCTCCTAGATATCGGAGATTCTGACCACTCGATTGGTTGATCACAGGCCTCATCTGCTCCCGGCGGATACTTTTCCTTCGGGAATCAGAAAGAGCTTTCATTATTTAGCACAAATTAAGAGGATTGCTATAAGAATGATTAGAGAAATTGATAGGTATATAAATCACAAGAAAAATTAGCTTCTTTACAGATGAAAGTAAAGTTTCGACTAAAGATAAAATTGCCTTGAAATCTTTTAAGATTAAGTGAAAGGTGAGGATCTTGAGAATATCGAGTACAAGTACAACATGGTGACGAGGGGCATCAAGGGAAATTTCTAGTGCAAGACATGCATAAATATAATCAGTAAATTTGAAATCGATATATGTCTAGCAGTTTCTGGTGAAAAAAATTCCCAAAAATCACCAATGTTCTAGAGCTTCAAACTAGAAAGGCCCCTTAAGCATAAATCGGTGCTTATAGAGTAGAAAAAAAAAGTTAAGGGTCTGATTGAAGTAGGTGATATATAAAACTTGTTAGTTCTTACACTTTTGTAACATTTTCTGTACCCTCTCTTTGTCCTGACAATTTCCGGACAAGAATCAGCGGTCATATCGATATAAACGGTAGCTGGTTTTCTCTGGTTTGATTTAGTCTTGATTTTTTCAATCAGGAATGGATGAACCCTCTATAAGTAAACAACGATTAAAAAAATAATCATAATGATAGTAATAAGATAAGATGATCAACAAGTGAACAAACATTATTAAAAAAAAAAAATAAAAAAAAAATAGATATGTATTGATGATGATTTTGGTAATAATAATAATAAATGTATAATAATATATGTAAAATAATAAATATAAAATAAAAAAATAGATATATATTGAGGGTGATTCTTGGTAATAATAATAATAAATGTATCTATCATACTTTAATATGGCTAAGGAAGTTTCCAGTCGACTTGAGGTTCCCGTTTAAAAGTTTTTGACACTGTAGACATCTGACTGTGACATTTGTCTCCTGGACTCTAATTACAGTAAAAAATTCACCGTCAAGGATAGCAGGAAGTCTGACTGGTGTCAGCGTGGCATTAGGCTGAGAATTTGGCTGTATTTGTATCAAAGGTGTAGATGCCTGTTGATGTTGTTGATGCTGAGGATGCATGCCGTCGTGATTTTCTTGAGAGTCTATTTGCTGCGGTTGTTGGGTTTGGTCAGGAACTGATTGTACCATTTCTGGCTGTTGGTTGGAGGCATCGATCATACAAGAGTCGAAGCTTTCTATTTTAGTCTCGTTGTATCGTTGGGTTGAGAAGTTGTCCATCGTGTGGAAAATGAGATGAAGATGTTGTTGATGTTTACGATGGGGGTGAAAAGTGTTGAGAAGAAAATTCGGAAGATGGAAAGAAGTTTTTTGGGATCATATATCGACGATGAATAGCAATAGGTGGATTGATTGATAGGTATTTTTAATAATATTCACTACGTATTATAACGACACAACTCTCTTCACATACAATAACTTGTTATAATACAATCATTTATCTTCGATTCTTATTGAATTTTAGATAAGCGGGCAGATAAGGATGCCCCGAGACACATCTAGATCAGATAATAGATGAGGCAATTCGCGATGATATTAAATGACGCTCATTACTCTCCGTGGCCATCTTGTATCCATGCCACTAGCGATCATCAGTGTGTTACAGGTTTGCCAACCGTATAGAACTCGGAAGATAACTTTTACCGACACACATCAGTAATCAGTTTCAGAAATATTCTGAGAGATGGCGCCACCACTGAGTCCCGAATAGAATTGATAAATTCAAATTGCGTGTTTTTTAAAATAATTTAAACTCTGTTAAAAACTAAGTTCTATCTGACGAATTTATCGATACATATTTTAATTTTTAAAACAATATATTTCTCCGTTAATTGTATTTATTTTCGGAGTTCACGACGAACCTATTATAATCAAAATTGTATAATTATTTGAATGGAGAGATGTACTACATACATACATTAAAAAAATTTTCTAATAAATTATTCGAAGTTTTTATTCCACCTGTCATGAATTTTGTATTCTGTATTCTGAATTTGTATTTTGAATTCTTTTAGCTCTACCACTCTCTGTATCTTCCAGAGAGCACGGTTTTATTAAACTTAAAATAATAAAAAATTATTTGCGGTCAACCATGTCCCTCAAACGCTTATTTGGTTTGGCAACGATTTCCGTTGAATCAGAGATGTGTGGTTTAATGAATTACGATGACTTCATATGAATCCGAATTTACCGAAATCGAAGTAAGCTTTATAGACAGAAAGGGGCGGAGGGTACATTCGGGTGAATTCAGGGAGGATAACACCAGTGGAAGATCTTCGATTCAAATGGGAATTTGTTATAAAATCTGTAAATCCGATCACAATCAGAATTGAAAGACGTGATTAAGAAAAGTTTTGATCTTTAACTTTTATAGGCACATGTATAGTTTTTTTATGTAAAGATTAAATACACCATGTATTTACTCCTGATATTTATAAACATGATATGATTATCTGGCGTAGGAACGAGACTGCGATCAATTAAGATAACTATGCTAATGAAAATTCATTTGAAATCGCGATATTTTTTTTGTTATAGTTTTTATATAATCAAAACCAGTTTCACGTATAAATTAGCTCCAAATCAGTAGGTCGAACAAACGCGGAAGTCAAAAAATTCCGAAATGCTAGGAGAACAGAAATATGCTCATCTGCAAATCATCTCCAAGTTGTAGAAATTTGTTATCGCGTAAATTTATGAGATTATATGAATAAATGTTTAGTATAACATCAAATTACATTGTAAATGACTATTTTCTTTCTGACCAAATATATCCAGTTGGATCAACAAATCCTTTTCGGCGTGATAAAAAGATGTTAATAAAGACAACCTTGCGACATTCCTATACGAGAAGATCTTATGCATATTCCGTTTCTGTTTTTTGCTACAATACTAGAAAAGTATAGGTGTGGTTAGCGAATCTTGATTGAATTTAAATCCACGAATCTCGGGGCTGTGCCAATGCGTTAGAAGCGGTAGTTTCCAGGTCCTTCGGCTGCTCATAGCGATAGTATAAAAAGCTGGATCCTTATGATATACCAAATCAGTAATCCAGAAGCGATCTTTTCAGATTATTACAGCTGTGAGATATTCGAAGCAAACTTCCAACTAAGACTATTCAGTCTCGTGCCTAAATATTGATCGTTGAGATCGCTCGAAGTCGTGCAACTTGATCCCGGTTTATTTTCTTGCACAATCATTCGCACATTACAGTATGGATAATCTCGCGATAGCCTTCTGGGCAGTCATTGCGTGCCTTTTAATATTTATTATATTCATCATTGTGCCAGAACTCGAGAAATGGCGAAAACTCTTCAAACATGCTTCAAAATTTCCGGGACCACCAGCGCTGCCGATTATAGGAAACACGCATCTCTTTGTCGGATGCAGCGAAGGTACATACATACATATCGCTCTTTTATAACTGTAACATCAAGATATCGATATTTTACACAATTTCAGATATTTGGAATAAAATCGCCCAACTGCACGAAAAGATGTATCCCTCACCCTATCGGTTATGGGTTGGCAACAATTTGTTAATTGTCATTAAATCTCCTGAACAATTAAAGGTGAGATTTATCCTAATGCGAGCTTCCTCCAGGAAACTAAATGCAGCTTTCGCTTACTGGTGAATATCGTCATTTTAGATTGTCCTCAATAGCCCGAAGACCATGGACAAAGGACATTGGTTTGATTGCATGATACCGTGGCTAGGCACAGGTCTAGTTACAGCATCCAGTAAGTCACAGAGTAACTATACTTCGAGATTCAAGATTTTTCGAATTATCAATTAGGGAGGGAATTTCGCAACAATTGAACGAGGTTTGTTAATCATCAGGTGCGAAATGGCGAACCCATCGGAAGCTCATCCAGCCCACTTTCTGTACAAATAATCTCCAGTCCTTCCTGAAAATATTTTCTGCTCGATCGATGATAATAACTCAAGAAATGGAACGACATTTGGATGGGCCGGAATTCGACGTTCAAAATTACACATCGCGGTGGGCTTTGCACACAACCTGCGGTGAGTCAGCGATAGGATAATTGCACGATGTCTCTGACTGAATTATAACCCGACGACAGTTTTACTCCAACATTAATCCGTGTTTTCAGAAACTACTATGGGTGTTAATTTGGGGTCACAAATGGACGGCAATAATCTCTATGCAGAGACAACTGCAAAGTAAGTAATTGACGTAAAGTAACGTCAATCTTCTGAATCAACCGAATCGACATCGGGAAGCTTCATCATTTTTGTTTGGAGAGCAATTTTCATAAAATAGAAGGAAGGGTTTGATCGGAATGACAGCTACCTGCATTCAATCAACTCCGTTAGCAGCTTGACGGTGAAATTTCTTTTGCAGGATAGACGATAGCGTATGGCGACGAATGATAACTCCTTGGTTGCATCCAGATTTCATTTTCCGCCGTACACAAATTGGCAAAAATCAGCAAAAGTGGATCAAGTTTGTGCATAACTTTAGTAACAACGTGAGTGGAAATAAATGTTTCCTTTAATTGGTACTAATTTTTGTTGACTATAGAATTTTTCTTTTCAATGTACTATATGTTCAGTGCTTGAACTTTCGATCGAGAACACTTAGAATAATGACATCGGCAGAATGACACATACGTGAAATGAATTACTTGTTAATGCAATGCAAACTAATAAAATAAACCGTATCGAGTTATTCCTGTTGTTCACTCCAGGTGATACAAATGAAGAAGAAAGAGCTTCTCGAACAGAGCAGTCCATCAGGTTTATCAGAAACCGAAGAGGGAAGTAGTAAGTAATTTTTATTTTTTTACTCTTCAACAAAAAGTAGTATGGTTTTCTCATAGAACGTTGAATTTGGAATAGAGGCTTGATTTATTTGGATACATACTGAATAATGTATTGGATAAGTCGAAATCGAATGATAAAAGTGAATCTGACCATAGCAGTATCACTTTTTCGCATATATTTGCATATTCTACAGATACCTGGACCCCTCGGAGGAAGATATTCTTGGATCATGTTATAGAAGCAACGAGAGACAGCAAAATATTATCGGATGAAGAACTTCGTGAAGAAGTTGACACGATAATGGCAGCTGTAATTAAATGATCTCTTTTTCAGTATTCTTATCTCACTATCAACGTCATATGATCACGTATTTTGTCATTTGACTTCTTCAGCTCGAATAACGAATTTTCATTCCACTTAATCCTCCGCGTAAGGAGAAAATTCCTAACAATTTCATTCCCATAGGGATCTGACACATCTGCCGTTACCATGTCTTATGTGATGATGATACTGGCCTCCCATCCGGAAATACAGGTATGTATGTACAATACCTAAATGTTTTAGAGATGAAAGACTATAGTCCCGAAAGGCTTTGCAGAATAATTCCAACTTCTTTTTCACCTTCATCGTCGCGACAGGAAAAGATTCACCAGGAAGTATGTGAAATTTATGGAGTCGATAATGACGAGGAGCTACACGTCACTCCTGAAAACTCAGCACGCATGACCTACACGGAACGTGTAATCAAAGAGACGTTGCGCCTATTCCCAATCGTGCCTTTCATTATCCGATCTGTGACGGAAGATTTGGATATAGGTCTGCATGATTCTCTTTTATTATTTGTCTATCCTTTTCTGTTGGCCAAAATATTAATGTGGTTCAGTATTTTCTGATGTAACATACCTATACCTATATGCTGTTAAAAAATTTGGTGATGCGATCATTTGGCAATTGTCGATGTTATAGGTGGACACGTGCTTCCATCAGGAAGTATAGTTGTTCCCTCCATAATAGAACTCCATAGAAATGAGGATATCTGGCCAGAACCGCTTAAGTTTGATCCAGACAGGTTTTTGCCCGAAAACGTTAAACAACGAGACCACTATTCATACTTGGCATTCAGCGGTGGACCAAGAGGCTGCCTAGGTACGGCAAATCCCGCGATAGTTAATAATTTACTGAAATATCTATACATGTGGTAAATACCTATATTTAAATTTCAGGTGCGAAGTATGGAATGATGTCAATGAAGGTACTTTTAGCAACAATTATACGAAGGTACGTTCTGAAAAAGGATAACATCACACCAACGAAAGATATTCGATTGAAATGGGGCGTTATTCTGCGACCTGTCGATCCGATCTCAGTGAGAATTGAAAGACGATCACGAAATACTGCATCTATTTAAACGAGCTGTACCATTTGAATTTAAATAAACACTGTTCACGTCTATGTAATAAATAATTAAATGATATGATATGTTTCTAATCTTGAATATAAAGATCAGATTTTCAGGCAGGAATGCCTATTTTTCTCATTGACTCTAATTTCCTAAACTGCGGTACAAAAATTCATCTAGTCTGCACCACAAGAAAAAGCATTCAAAGTTTACGTCTTACCCCCGAAATCAACATCGAGCACAAGAAATTTGCTATGAACTTTATCGATACCCTATCGATACATTTGCAAAAAGGAAAAATGTCTCAGGGTGGAACTTCGACAAAAAAAAAAAATCAAAAATAATGAAAAAATGTCTCAATAAGGCATAAAAGACGGATATATCTGTATGCAAATAATAATTGCACAGGGGACGAGGCTTGCCCGTTCCTAGTGCAAATAAGCTGGAATGGGGCCAAGGGTGGGTGGTTTCCGAATGGAGCCTTGGGCCGCCAAATCTGTGAAGCCAGTTTCTGCATTTACGATTTTTTACATATCGCAGTAATGAGACACTTTCCGTTACACGTCGGTTCCTTTTAGCGATAATAAGAGAAAAATAAGACATATTATCGAAGGCCATATCATGCGGTCAGATGTCCAGAAAGGGAGTTTGTACGCGCTTGAACGTTGATAAAGACGTTTGGTACCATAAACGATCTTTTATTTCAAATGTCGAGATTAATTTTTATAGCAAATGTGCTTTCGGATATAATACCCTTAAGGCTATCAACTTAATGGTAAGTTCTAGGAATTGTGAGTAAGTATTGGGGCCAAGGGTGGGTGGGCCTTGGACCTCGGAAAATACCGAATGTCTAAAGCCAATCTACAGCGTTGCGGCATTTACGACTTTTCGAACTGCAGTAATGAGATACTTCGCAATCTTCCCTCGTGAGTCTCAGCCTTTTCCCGTTTTCATATGTACCTTTTTTCCTTGTATCGAGGAAAGAAATAAGACATATTCTCGAAGGTCAGATACGGTCAGATAACTATATGGCGAGAAAGAGTTAAGCGTCCACTGACCACTATCGAGATCGGTAATAAAGATGTTTCTCGAGCCATATAATTATTCCATGTAAATTGGTTTACACATACGTTAAAAAATACTTTCGAGTATGATCTGCACATATGTTGAACTGTAAATATTATACACACAATATTTGTTCAGTTTATCCTCATCGCAGTTCACCTGGTGGAAATTACCTTGACATAAGATATTTTGTCGATATCAAATCTTAAAAAAATCAAATCTTCTGTTATTATATTGATTGATTTATTTCTTAGTTTCAATCCATCAAATGGCACGAGCAATCTTTCTTATGAATGGACCAGTAGCTGATGAACTCCCTGGTTGGTTTTGATATAAAAATTCTCATTGGTTGGCATTCGCACGTTTCGACTGCAGGTCCTTTCACGTAATTCTCGTGATATAAAATAAAAAAAATAAAAATGATAAAAAAAAACGGTTCGACGTAATCTATAGAGGGAGCAAGGTGAGCCAGGGCTTGGTCCTGGATTTTTTGTTTTCATTACAGTGTATAAATATGATAAATCTGGCTGGTACCGATGTAGTTACCCTGCAGAGGCCACCATTTAGTCTTATTTATTCTTCACACAGCGGAGGATATATCAGACAAGTACGATAAAACTAAGAAAGAAAGGTTCCCCGATACCTCGATCCAGATTAACTTGAATTATTTCAAACGAACGTCTCTTTCGCTCGTCGAATACGAATCCCGAAGCCATTATAGACCGTAGATTCGATGTTCTTAAAAATATTATTGAACGAATCGAAACGACCCAAAGCTGGAAATCGTTCGTACAAAAAGCTAAAGTTTCGCAAAAAAATCGAAACGTTAAAAATGTAGACCAAGCTGGAGCCTTTCCTTGTCAGATATGAGCAAAATTTTCACTATTCCATTACACCTGATACTTTTTCAAGTACTTTGATAAAGTACAACGATCGTTGAAGCAGTTTTACAGATCGATACCGATTCACTTTCTTACCCGATAATTCTCATTTTATAGAATGGACCATTTTACGTTAGCTTCCTGTGTTACCACGTGTCTAATAATCTTCACGATGTTATGCATTGTGCTAAAGTTCGGGCGACGACGAGACCTTGTAAAACGAGCTTCAAAATTTCCTGGACCACCAACCCTGCCGATTATAGGCAACGCACATCTGTTTGTCGGGACCACCGAAGGTACGATCGCCAGTATTTAATTGCCCTTTGAGTTTTAATCGACATATTTATTATACGATTTTAGATATTTTGAACAGGATCCAACAACTTAGCAAAGTGTATCCTACACCGTATCGATTCTGGATTGGTAACTATTTAATATTCGTCGTTAACACTTCTGAACAATTGAAGGTGAGATAATCCTGTTCTAAACTAAATCCAAATCGATCTTTCGATGACAAATTGGTACCTTTATCTTAGGTCGTATTACTCAGTTCGAAAACCTTTGAGAAAGGCGATTTGTTTAACTTCATACAGCCATGGCTAGGCACAGGACTACTTTCGGCCCCTGGTAAGTCGTCGTAACTATAATTCGAAGTTAAGGATGTTTTATCGCCGTTGAATCAATCCGAATATACGAGGACTGATCAGTTTCCTTGATAAATAATTTGTAGAACAATTTTTTGGAATTTCTGTTAGTAAAAAGTTTCTGTTTATGAGCAAAAACTACAATTTTTTTCCACCACTCTGAGACGAATCGTTTCCTAATCTTTGCAGTTTTTATTTTACCAAAATTCCCAAAAAATTTTCTATACAGAAAATTGTCTCGGCAATTCAAAACTGGAATTTAAAACCGATTTTTAACTACGTAACTGTTGTTCCACAGCAACGAAATGGCGAGTTCATCGAAAACTAATCCAGCCCACGTTCAGTTCGAAAGTTCTAAACTCCTTCGTCGAAGTGTTTGCTGCTCAATCAATGAAAATGGCTAAAAAATTGAAACGAAATTTGGATGGACCAGAATTCGCCGTTTATGATTACACATCGCAGTACACGTTGTACACTATCTGCGGTAAGTCAGCTACGGTATCACCGCACAATCTTTAACTTAATTATAAATCGAAGCTCGTATTCACTATGCAGCATTAATTTGTGACTTCAGATACCACGATGGGTGTAAAGTTAGAGACACAGTCGAACGGTAACGGTTCCTATGCAGATACACTAGAGCAGTGAGTGACTGAAATTAATTAAATCAAAACCTACGGAGTTCCTTATGCAAAAGTGACCGAATTGCCAAAAAGCATTATGCAGGATATTCATTGTACAATTATTTTCGCAGGGTAATCGCGAGCGTGTGCAGAAGAGGCGTAAGTCCATGGCTGCACCCAAATTTTATTTTCGGTCGTACTCAAATTGGCAAAGACCAGAAAAAGAACATCAAATTTTTGCATGCCTTTACTGACAATGTGAGTACGAAATTATCCTAATTAATGTTTGTAGTATTGGTTCACAATATAAAGAATAATTAAAATTTTTTAAATTTATTGAAAGAGGGAAAATAGACTAGCAAATAAAATTTAATCAACGATTACTGCCGTCTTATTCCAGGTGATACAAGCCAAACACAAAGAATTTACCGAACAGAGCCGTCGATCAGGTTTAGATGATAACGAAGAAGATACTGGTAAGAAATTGCCCTAATTTCGACTGAAAATTACTAACAAGATATTGAATCCACAAAAGATTCCTAATTTATTCGATTTATTAGTCAGCCATGAACGAAGACAGTAAATTTCTTGAAAGAAAAATTAATGTACGATATATATTTAGGCAGTTGGATTCCTCGGAGAAAAATATTCTTGGACCATTTGCTAGAGTTATCCGGTCGTGACAAAACGATACTATCAGACGAAGCACTTCGCGAGGAAGTTGACACGTTAATGGTTGCTGTAAGTGATACTTTTGCTGTATCGAAGTCATTTAAATTTCTTTAATAATCCTTGCTCAGTTATATTTGCATTCTCAAATATCCGACCTGATTATCATGTGTTCAAATTTCGTTCCAGGGATCTGACACAACTGCAATAATAAGTTCTTACGTGATGTTGATGCTGGCTTCTCATCCGGAAGTACAGGTACGAGATTAGAGTTATCTATATTTAACTTTACAACTAGTACTTATACTTGATTCAATATACTTCGTGAATTTGATATTCAAACAGGATAAGATTTACCGTGAGCTATGTGAAATTTATCAAGACTATGATACCGTGGAGTTAAATGTCACTCCCGAGGATTTCACACGCATGATCTACATGGAAAGAGCAATCAAAGAAACTATGCGCTTGTTCCCGATCACACCTTTCCTTATACGAACTGTGGCAGAGGATTTGGATATAGGTCTGCGAGTCTTTGTTGTATTATTAATCTAATCTTGTTCTTTAACCGATTTATATCAACGAAAGTATTGTTATAGGAGAGCACACCTTGCCAGAAGGCAGCTCAGTCGTTCTTTCGCTCATTGAGATCCATAGGAATGGAGATATCTGGCCAGATCCGCTTAAGTTTGATCCGGACAGATTTCTTCCCGAAGAAATCAAAAAACGAGACTCATATACGTATTTGCCGTTCAGTGGTGGGCCGAGGAGTTGTATAGGTACGTCATTCCGGATCGTGATCATCTGCATTGATGGTTTATGAAAATCTGCAGTGAACTTGACGAAGATCGGTATTTCAGGAAAAATAGGTGGTCGTGTGAATAACGGTCAAAGATTTTTAGAGTTTTTTTGGTTTTTTAAATTCAGGTTTGAAGTACGCCATGATGTCAATGAAGACACTTTTAGCAACAGTTCTTCAAAAGTACATTCTGAAGAAGGACGACATTATACCGGTTAAAGATCTTCGATTCAAATGGGAATTTCTGCTAAGACCTGTCGACCCGATCACACTGAGAATCGAAAAACGATCTGGAAAGATTTCTTCATCTACTTGAGACAATTTTTTTTTTTCATTTCAATCTTTCGACAATTGTGCTGTCTACTAATTAATTTTTTTTTTTTTTCATAATACGAAGTACAATTATCGATTCGTTTTAACTTTTTAATATCGATTAAAGGTCAGATGTTCAGTGCTATTTACTACATAAACATATAATTGACTGCAATGATTAAATGTTTAATTGAAACCTGCATCGTTTCCCAGAAGCCAAGAAATTCGCAATGCAATTGGCTCGTTGAATCCCCTCGAAAATTTACCATTATCGACTACTTCAAATTCTGAATTAAAAGATAATGAAGTATGCCTATACTCTTATTTCCGAAATCCGAATATCTTGAATACCAAGCTATGATCCTGCGCCCTGATCACCGAGCTATCTATATTCAAATCTAAATAATGATTGATTTCGAAATTCGATGTAGATTTTTAGTGTTGATACATTTAATTTGTTATACTTTTGAGGGCATTAACATTGTAGAATTTGGGAATTGTATGAGAAATTGGGGCCATGGGTGGGACGTCACCTTGGACTACCGAATCTTTGAAGTTTATAGCGTTGCACTTACAACTTTTCTCCGCAAATCTATACGTATAATCGAACGAAATATCTCCCGTCCTTGTGTCCTGCGTATAAGCCTTTTCCCGTTTCTTTCAAATCGCGCGGTAATGAGAGGCGGAAAAATATTAACAAATTATTTAGGGCCCAGTTCTTTGGAGTCGATTGACAAATATTTTACTATCTTTTTATATTTGTATATTTATTATTTTACTTCTATTTTGTTTTTCAATTTTTCCTCTCCCTGGAATAAAACATTTATCGCATTCATGTATACAGGTATCTGCAGGTAGCTTCTACCATCATATTATTTCAGTGCGGTGAAACGCATAAGGATTGTTGCAGCGGAAAGTGTAATAAAATTGTTATAGAAATGATCTACATTAGGTCCGTGATCTACATTATATCTTTTCGTATGCATATTTTCTAATAATTGTATATGCATGCACATTGATTAATTAAAAATATCCTGTTCTACGTTACCCCGAATATCCCTTACCACATTATCTGCATAACAACTTACCGACTTGTTGTTGGTTATGTAAAATAACTGAGGGGACGGTGCCTGACGCGAACGTTGCGTTAAGTCTTTGGTAAGTTTATTCCAACCGTTGGCAGCACTGAATTTAGAAACTTCAAACGCCAGACAGTGGCGCCATCGATGTACCATTCACCAAACTAAGCGATGAGTTGGGACCAATCAGTGTCAACCACGCATTTGAACTGCGCGGAAACCACCACAAACTCGAACATGGCCGTGAGAAAGACAGTTCTGAAACACCAAAGTTGGTTATATTTAACAATTTTATCGGTTATTCTTCTATACACACGCCTCAGTGATGGTAAATATGATAAACGTATAATACACACTTTCATTCGATATAATACAAGTCGTAAAACTTAATTCAAACCAGTATGCATATTATAAATAATAACAAGGAAATTTCATATCCTTGAAAATCTCATTTCGATAGATTTACCAATCATAAGTAAAAACTTTATTAACAATTATCTCGTCAACTCATATTCTAGTTCGTCGAAATGTCATTATCGCACGAATATAACCAACATTATCTAAAATCGTATCAGTCTACAGTAACCTAACCTCTCTCGATAATAAATTTAAACGAACGGCAATAGAAATTGATATATTTTTAACTAAAAACTATCATCAATTCACTTATACAGCTAAGGGCACAAAATACGTGACATGTGGCTCCGTTTTGAAGCTGTTAAATGTCGGCTCAAACGTCAGACTACATTCTCACAGTATTAAGTATGGGACTGGTAGTGGTCAGCAGTCTGTAACGGCAACAGAAATCCAAGAAGATGGTAACTCTCATTGGCTTATCAAAGCTGAAACTGGAAAGGAATGCACTAGGGGGTAATAATCCGGATTCATATCTACATAAATGAACTGAATCCAATAAATCATCATCCTTAAATGTCGATTCTGATATATTTATCTTCTGAAATCTCAGGAAACCGATAAAATGCGGAGATGTAATAAGACTTGAGCATTTGGCAACGAAAAAAAATCTTCATTCGCATCACTTCAGCTCTCCTCTCAGTGGTAATCAGGAAATTTCCGCTTACGGCGACGATAGAGGAGATGGAGACACTGGGGATGATTGGGTGGTTGTTTGTCACGATGATTTCTGGGACAGGGAAGAAGCGATAATGCTGAAGCACATTGATACAGGAGTGTAAGTTGGCTTTCGTTTTATGAAATTGAAGAAATTTCAGTTCCAGGGTGAACAGAAGATAAAAACATTTCGAAAAATATTGATTTCAGGTATTTGTCAAGCAGCGAGAGAACTTACGGCAATCCAATCAATGGACAAGTTGAAGTTGTCGGAATGTACACACCGATGGGCGATAATTCTAACTGGAAATCGATGGAAGGCCTTTTTATACATCCCAGTGACTTCAAGGCTCAACATACGTATCAACACACGGAACTTTAGACTAAATTAGACAATTTTTTTTTTTTTTTGGGTCATGTTACGTGTGAAAAGAGTTGCCGAGGTTTGGACTATCGCGATTTCTATTGTTATATGAAACAGGTCACAACATTGGTCGATTATTGGATTAATTTGACAATGAGGATTAAAGTCGTTGGGTTTTTTTCTGTTTTTTCTTTTCTTTTTTTTTTTCTCTTGTATATTTCTGATAGTAAAAAATGTCAGCTGAGAATTGTGACCAGAAGCATATACAATATTGTACATATTACGTAGGCAGTATATTTATTTTGTAATCCATTAATAAACCAAAAATCAACTCGACTTTAATTTTGTATTTAAAAGAAAAATCAGTAATCCCTGTCTACTATCCAGAGCTGGCAATAGATCCATCCGTTTTTTAATATATGTATAATATTTGATCAAGTACAAAACTAGAATTAATATTCTTCGAAATTAACTGAAACTAATCAGATCAAAGTGAACTAAAAGTATTTATTCTAACGCAAAATCAATTCTTTTTAATTCGATTCGGCTTTTCCTAAATCTCCACCATAATTCAATCGCTGGTCAATCAAAATGCTAGAAATGATGAATGAGTAAATAAATGAATAAATTTTTATAATTCTTACCAGAAAATAAAAAAATTTATTCACATTATTGAGCATACAGTTAGTTATTAGTAATTCATTTCATAGAGCCTGATAATATCGAAGTTTCTAGTGTACAGGGAATGAAAGTACATAATGTGAAATTGACAAAATTAAATCTCCTTCGACATATGATATTGTTGGGTCAGAGATTTAGCTCCCAAAATACTGTTGATTGGAAAAATGAGATTCCAGAGCCCATAGCTCCCGAATACCTCTGCGATATCGTCTTTTTTAGCAGTATGAGGATAGTACCTCTGTTTCCCAGTTAAACAGGCGTATAATTTCCACAACCCATACACCAAGCAGACACAGGAGACCGAGAATAAGGCGTCAAAGAGGGTGACCATAACTATACAAGACTCTGTACCATAGTAAAAGAACCGTGCCAAAGCAATAGGGAAAGAAAAGTTGAGAATTATATCAAAGACGGTTGATTTATCGCCTAAAAAGTGATCTAGATGATGGTATAAGTACGGGCCTAAAATCGTAAGGGAATATATCGAGGCGAAGGAAGTATAAACGCAAATCAAAATGAAATTTCCCATATTTTGTCGCAGTATACAACCCCCTATGAAAAAACAATGATGATCTCGATAGTGAAAACACTTTTTGCAAATCCCACAGTGTCGAGAAGGACGGCTGTTATACATAGTGCATTTTTCGCAGTACCATAATTTATCATTTATAGTTGTTGCAATGCGATCCTTGGCGAGGCCACGGATGGCAGACGTACGATTGTTCATTTGAATTAGAACATCGCAACAATCGTTTTTTGTAGATTGCAATTGGTCATCGTTAGCAATTGCGATTGTGACAGCCGCTCGGCTTATTCTGTTTATTGAAAACCAGTTGAGATAAACCTGCGCGCAAAAGTATATGAAAACAGGCGATATTTGGCTGTCGTTTAAAACCGTGGTCGTGGCTACTGTTATCAAACTAAATAACAGACTCATCAGTGGACATAGTTTGATAATTCCTAGATAGAATCTATTCATCTCGTAATTTGAATATTTGAATGGCATTCCTCGATTCCCGCGCCTTACGGTTTCCGTAACGAAGGCAGGGTTGTAAACTGCTACGGCGCCATATTGGATTTCTGAAAAGCTAACACGATTTTCGTTTAGAAAATAGGCCGTATTTAGTTAAACAAATGATGATTTATCGGCATAAATATTACCTCTAACTAATATCGGAAATGAGTTTACCTGTTGCCGAGGGAAAAAACAACGAGACTGAAGTCAGCTTGTCAGGTACGATCAAGGGACTATGACACTAGAGCGACAGACAACCAGCCAGCCTTTACACACGATCACACGAAATTTATTCCGTTCTGTGGTCATTCACGTATTTTCGCCGCTCCAAATAAAAATAAATAAAACTATATCATATACACATTGAAAGAAAATAGCACGTGCCAAATATCGTTACAGCATTATTATCATTTGCCATCCTCTTATCAATGATACTACATATTTTCTATTCAATCAAATCAAACAAATGTCAATAAATATTCTACTAATATCCTACTGATATTACATACATCATGTATTATTTCATTTGCCATGTATGTACTTAGGTTGAATAAACAGAAACCGATATACTGTAACTGGAAAATGACTAATTACTTGATAAATATTTACGATGGCAAATCTAATTCCTCTGAAATAATTAATAAATAAATAGAATGAAGGATAACAATTTTTCATATCTAATAATCGTTCATATCATTTTCCCGATTAGATATAAAAAGTCTTTCAATATTCAAACTCTATTCGTAACTCATAACTGCCACATTGAATGTATCATGATTCATTGATTTACAGCTTGCAGTGTTTGCGGACAACAACATGATACTACTATGTGTCCGTTTTTACTGGATCTACAGCATGTAAGAATAGGCTTCAACTTCTGTTTACAATTCAAAAATTCTTTATGAATAACTGTTCTGTAATTGCCATTGAAAATCTTGAAGCATTAAAGATTCTGTATCCAGAATTTTGCTGTCCCATATATCACATATAAAACTATCAACATTTACGAAAAATATTTATTTCAATCTTCGATAGTTTTGGATGTAAAAGCATATGGCACTTTGTTCGCCTTTTTTTCATACACAATGTAAACAATATTCAACATATTTAACATTATTCGTATATTGTTTTCTCCAAGATTAAAGATGCTCCAGTTTTGTCGAGGGCGAGACAAACTATACCAGAAAATTTGGAGGTGACCAGAATGGCTGATGGAACGACGACTGTTATATCAAAAATGGAACTACCCAGGGGTACAACATTCGGTCCGCTTTATGCTAAGAGAATATGGACTATGAATCCATTAACTCATTTTCCAATCAGAGTATTTGGAAATTCTGCCTCTGAAACTTACCACTTGGATTATTCAAACGAGAATAATTCAAACTGGATGTGTTTTGTTGAGCCAGCGGCAAACGCTAAAGAACAAAACTTGATATGCTATCAGGTGAATTTATTTGTCCTATAAATTTCATAAACATACAGACATACATATTATTTACCAAATTATTCATAACTTGAACCCTGAATAATTTGGAAACAGTTCAATTCAGCGAGAAAGACCAAGAGACTATTTTTGTAAAGTGTTCAATTTCGAACAAAAGTAGCTATGCAGAATTCTTCTGAGTAGATTAGTTCTTGAAATATAAAAATCAGAACATTGCCCATGTATTTCGAATGAAAGATAAAAGATAGCAATTAGCAATTTCTAAATATTGATATTAGGAGCTGAGTTTTCTGAGGCTCGTTATTTGATCATTAAGAATAAGTTTTTTAGAGTACCTTTGGAAAAAAAAATATTTGATTTATTTGGCCCACCCTAATACACAATTCTCACAAAAGTCCAAACTCACTCAATCAAACAATCGATAAAATATCAAACTATAATATATAGTCCAGATAAAAACTCTGGTCATAATAATTAGAGTACCATGTTCTGATCAGGTGAAACAAGACATCTTCTACACCGCTATGCGGACTATAGCAATAGGAGAGGAGCTCAGGGTTTGGTACGCACCGTACTATGCTTTAAAGATGAAAATGCCATTGTTTAATGTCGACTTTGCAAACGTTAGCGCGACAATTCCCGAGCCAGAGATACAGCAAATAATAAAAACAGAATCAAGCAAAGATCAAATAGGATTACTGAGTGGGTAGAGACTTCTTTGATTATAGGATCAAGAGATAAACCCTTCGAATTGCATAATAGGGATCGAAAAAGAGAACTAATTGCACAATTATTTTGTTCAGACAAAGACGTGGCTCAAGAACTTGCAGAGAAATTACCTGCCCAGCATTTGGGAGCGAGAGGAGACAAAGCTACTTGGAACTGTAGAATCTGTTCAACTGTAATATGTTCTGTAGTTTCATACGCCAAACATTTAATGGAACATTATAAGCCGTTGATCGGCGTTTATTGCAATATATGTAACAAGAAATGCAACAATGTTACGGTAAATGATAAACTTCATCCAGACTATAAAAAAAATAAATAACTCCGTGTAATAATGAAATTGTTTTGAAATCGATAGGCTCTCGAAAGACACAAGAATTCAAAACATCCTGAGGAGTCGTCTAATGACAGTGTAGTCGGTATACCAACGTCAGAAAGTCAACAGCAACAAAATGCACAAGTTAGTTAATAAGAATAAGGATTGATAATCTGCTTATAATAATTTATGTGAAGATATTTGCGATATATATAATTGTTTAAATTATTTCAGACCGTCTTCCTGAACATAAGTGATTCCGAAGGTCAAACATCGGACGCGATGAAAGATATATTGGAAAAATTTAAGGCAGGAAAAGCTATAACAGAGAGTAGTCTATTGTCAACATCTTCGGTTAATGATAAAGAAAATCATACAGATCTTCCTATTTTGGATACAAATTCTATAAACGTAAACGATTTACTCCAGAATAACAATTCTTTGATTGAAAATTCTTCGCTTAAATCAATACTCGATAATCAATGTCTGAACATGAATTTGGGACTTAGTGCAATGACCGATTCTATGCTATCTGAAAATATCTCAGCTACCGATTCGGTCAAATTCAATGTCGAAGAGCTCGCCTCGGAGCTACTCGATATCGTACCTGACGTCGATAATATTAACAAAAGAATCGACAACCTAGAGTGTGATATTTGCGACAAAAAATTTGATAAAGTTGATTACCTTTATCGTCATTTGCGCAAACATACCGGAGAATTTATTTGCCCTTCTTGTCTAGCGGTGAGTGATAATTAGAAATTGATTATCTTGAGATATTTTCCCATTTCGAAAGTATCAGTTATGTAATAACGAATCAAGTTTTTCTATTGTATCGACAGGTATTTGCAAGGAAAGAAAACTTGTTGTCGCATAATTGTTTTTCACAAAAATTGGACTTTCATTACGAATGCCCTTATTGCCAGAAGCCTTTCATATTGAAAAAGTACTTGAGAAGGCATATGGTTAAGCATACAGGTGATAATATGCTCTAATTTCGACAAAATACGGACTACTTTCTGAATAACTGTTTTCATTATAAACTGCGTTTTCACTCAATATTATTGTCACAACAGAATGGAATAACTGCAAATGGTGTCACGCTCCGTTCTCATCTCCCTCTGAGCTAGAAGCTCACAAATGCTCTAAGCCAAGACACGAGTGCTTACAATGCAACAAGCGATTTGTTCACAGAGCTCATTTAAACAGACATTTAAAATTGCACGAAAATCCTAAGCCGGTTGTTAAAAGAGTGAGAAAAAAGCAACCGGATAAACCGGTGATATGCGAAAAGTGTGGAGACGTTTTCAAAAGTCCTTACAGTCTGAAGCAGCATCTTAGTCTGCACGGTAATTAACTTGACAGTGGATTTAGGATAATAATTAGCAGCTTTCATTCTCCCTTTGTTTTTATTTATTCTCTTAATCACAGGAGAGAGAGCTTTCGAATGCGATATTTGCCAGAGAAGATTCCATCGCATCGGAGTACTGAAAGAGCACAAAGCTATACATCAAGCTGCTCAAATACCCTGCACTATTTGCGGTAAGAAATTGAAGAGCAAAAAGGCTCTGGATATTCACATGCTTCTGCATGGTAACAAGAAACACCAGTGCGATAAATGCGATAAAGTAAGTTGAAGGATAAAGATGATGGAAATATTTCCTCGTTTCTTTATTCTGATCACAAGATCGATTCGTAAATATGATCAAGCATAGAAAACCACATTCTCTAAATATTTATTTTCAGAGTTTCTTCCAAAAATGTAACTACCTAAAACATTACAATCAAGTTCACGGCGATAGAAACACATACAAATGCGACCACTGTACCTCCCAATTCACTAACAAATCTAGCTTCGATAAACATGTTGAAAATCACGCAAAACCTGCTCAATTCATGTGCGCTTCTTGCCCTAAATCATTTCACAAGGTAAGACGGAATTCAGCGTTGCTACCACTATCTGCAATTCGAGAGTCTATACCACTCATGCCACTTACCACTTTTATCAGGAATATCAGTTAAAACGCCACACCCAGTCCAGCCACAGCGGTATAGTCTACCGTTGTCCGTACTGCCAAATGGCTGGACGTCACAGACACAGTATGCGTAGACATTTTGAAAGACAGCACAGTGTGCTTAGAGAAGACTGGGACAAACCGGGATTTGTTAATCAGTTAGCAGAGAAAGCTCCGACAGTGCAAATCGACCCTGGTCAGCAAACAGAGTCTGATAAATATGTCCAAGTCACTTACGAGGATATGAATACTAAGGATTTTGGTGACACAGACAATGCCCAAGGTATTAAAACAGCGGTTTAGCTTGAAAATCAAGAAGAACAAACGCCTTGAAAATCTACTTTTCATTTCAGACGGAGCCATGCTTTTATCTGTTACCGGAATGGACGAGAATGAATTTCTACAAGCACCTCAAGCCGACACTGTTAACCAGCTCAACACAGGAGAAGTAAACTGCAATTCATTGAACGGTGGGTCGAATTTTTATTGGTAAAAGAAAATTAGGGTTTCAAAAATTGATGACAACTTGAAAATTTCAGGACATGAAATTTTGCTCCAAGTAGCAGGGATAGAGCAAGCAGGGACTATGGGAAACTCGGATTTGTCTTTGACGGAGGTACCGCAGCTCAGTATAAGCGAATCTGATGCTAGACTAGCTGAATCTGTCCTAGGAAATGCTTACATATTTGGTGAAGACGGAGGAGACATAATGTTCTACGTACTGGATAATGCGCCAATTATTTCAGAATACTAAATTGCAGGATTAAAGTTTTCTCGTATTTTCAAGCCGTTTGTAATATTCTGAAAATAACGATAATCAATAATTGTTGTTAAAAATATTTGATAATCAGAAGCCGATTATTAAACTTCTGAATAATATTCGCACGACGAACCTCAAACGGCAGAGGAACGTCCTTAACTCTGTGATATTAGAGATGTATAATACTTTTAATATACAATTCAGTTCAGTATGCAAGAAATTTCAAATCTGTTTATAGATGGAAAGGAGGTTTTGTATTTTATCAAATTGCGCATACCGAACTGTTTTCTCATATTATCGTACGTTTTGTTCGTTTTTTTTTTTTTGCACTTTAAAAGCTCAGGTTATATATATATATATATATATATATATATATATATATATATATATATATATATATATATATATATATATATATATATATTATAGTATATATTATACATGTTCAGTTGCATATGCATATGCATATTAGGATGTTTAAAAAAAAAAAAAAAGAAATGCGTAAGACTGATGTTACTGTGATACATGTTGTTGAAAGTACATGTAGATAAAGATAAAGATGAAGAAAGAAGAAATAGTAAATAATTAAAGAAATATATGTAGATTCAAAATGAATATAAAAAACATAGGCGACTATTATTATTATCATCATCATCATCGAGAATTTAATTATGTATGTATATGGCACGTTAAGTATCGTTCAATAATCGTCGGTAGTTAATAACAAACTATGAATATACAGAAAGATTAATGAAATTTTTACACTTTAGTTTGAATTAACTATAAATATGTAACAAGATATTATATATTATATAGTTTCTCCGCACGTGGCCGTTCCGTTTATTGTTAGATACTATATATTGTATATTATTCGGTCATGTATCGTCAAGTGTCCTTTTTTTAAATCTATATCTATAGCTAAAAATCTAATTACTTATATTATTACTGCCTAAAGTTTATAACACGATCTCTAATAGAACCGAAATGAATTGTTATACATTTGATCGTCGATTAAAATCACGGTTGATGTTAATATACATATATGTATACTATATATATATATATTTAGTAATTACGAAATAGCGTATAGAATAGAGTAGAATACATACAACACATGGACCTTTTTTCTTTTTGTTTTTTTTTTTTGATTAATTTCAATCAAAATTATACTGTTTCTATAATAGTTATAGCTACAATACACATGTACCAATTATTAGGAAGATAAATACAGTATATGAATAACGAAAAAATTGTTTTTGAAAACTTTTCGTTATACAAAAATTCTAAAATAATATATATATAATATAATCGGCATTAAAAAAATGCGTCATTTTCTATTGAAAAAAAAAAAAAAAATACTTAATCACCAACATAAAGTTTTGGAAAAAAAATACTTATGCACACTCTTGTGTAGCTACTTTTGTTTTTTTGTCTCGGTTGACGATGATCTTATTTCTGTAAATACACATTTTCATTCATGCACACAACCGACGAAGCAAAGCCGTGATTTAAAAAAAAAAAAAAAAAAACTTAATCTTTGGTCTATATCCCTCAAGCCGAGAGATGCACCAGGTCTTATCCAAGACTCTAGATCAATAGTTCTAGATTTCTTCTTCTTTTATTATATTAATCTAAAAGCCTAGTTTCTACTCAGCCAGAAAAATGTCTTAAGAAAGAAATATGACAATGCTACAGCGTACAATATTTTATCACGCTGTTGACGCTGTTGCATATCAACTTCTACCGCCAATATTCGACGCGTTAATTTTCCAACTTGACGACGAAGGTGCTGGATCTCTTCAGACGGCGGTAGAGAAACGTCCAATGTGTTGAACGTCGGTGTTTGTTCCCTTAATAATAATCAATTTTTAGTCATAAGGCAAGATTAGAATTGAAATACTCAGAAGCAAAGGATTCAAGACTTTACTACCTAACATGCCTAACTATTTGAGCCTCGCCATTGTATCGACCGCGTGGCCTTGACACAGTAGATTGTGTCTCTGCACTCTCGTTTGAGAATCCATTTTCTTCCTCTTCATCAACTGCAGGGAAAAAGTGATCATCCAACGTCAAAACGCGTGGCGGAGTCTAGATAAAAGGAATGAACTTATAAAACCAGAAAAGAAAGAGAAGAAACGCGATTTTATTCCCCAATAAATTGTTCAGCAATGCGAACCTGCACTCTAATCATGCCTGGCTCTGGTGCCATCACGGAATTTTCCAATATAATTTCTCTCGGCGGTGCCTTTGTCCCTACGTGTTGATCCTGCCCTGTTTCAAGGAAGATAATATATTATTCAGGCTTCTACTGGTCGAATAAAAGACGTGTAGATCAGATATGTGAAGTATTTTATCACTGATGATACAAACTGCTCTACGTTTATTTACTATTATAGCTTCTGAGGATTCTAATTGGTTAAATATCGCTACTGATTGAGTCTGTTTAGCCAGGACAAAGACTTCAATTCATTTGAGGGAACTCTGAACCCAGAAATACAAGAAATTCAGTCTTTAGAAAAGAAATCAATTGTCAGTAATTGACATGACTTAATTGTTCAAAAAAAAAAACTTAAATTATTATGTAAAAAGTAGCAAAAGTTTTCACAGTTCGAGTTTAAATTTCTGTAACTTTGACAATTTTTTATACCATAGACTGAAGAAATTCCCAAAGGATAGAGGAAGCTAGACTATTTTGTCGGCTCTTAGTCCCCTCAAGTATCACTAGATAATTTGAATAATAAAATACGATATTTTGGATTACAGAATTCTACGTACATATAACCTGATCCGTGAAAGCTACAAAATACATATGTACATACAGTACAATAATAAATTTGAATATCGAGCATAGCTCATACAGAGAAAATAAAGAAGCCTTTTTAAGGAAAAAGCAGTTCCAATTTCCACACCATCTTGCAAACTTTGAAAATCTAAAACCTTTTATGCACAGTATCTCAGAAGTTGAGAAGAATTAGACTCCTTCATGATTATTTCAGGCTATTCAATGAACTATTTTACCCAAATTCTCAGCGTGATTGTTTTATTGAGAGTATAATCTATCCACGAAAGTAGACCTCTTGAAACATCGATGGAATGAATACTAAGCACATTAAACCATATAAAACCTTTTGCATTATTATTTACTCCTTATTTTCTATCAGCACTAAGTCTTCATTTGATCAACTACTTTCGATACCGCGTATCCCAAAACATAGGGGAATGACTGGCAAGTTGAAGAGCCCGTAATTCAAAACTGACAACAACATGTTCTTCCAACTATTTATATACCCCAGAAGCGCAGTATATTTGTTTGTCTATTAATAGATATGCAAGGATAGAGAAAGAGGGCTAACGGGAGAAAGAAATTTGGCAACAATTTCCTGTTTTTTTTATAACAAAGGAAATTTTGTCATGAAATATTTTTTTTGTCATGAATATAGTTGGTTTGTTCTCGGTTTGTTCAATATTGTATAAATTATAAAAATCCCATATCTACCTGCTACTAGGATCCTGTCCGGTACATGCATCTCAAATTTTTCATTCGCCAGCATCTGGTTCCAAGTCGAACCATTGGTTCCATTATTAACATTTTCTTCAGTAAAATCACCGCTTACTCTGATGTTCTTAGGCACTCTCATCCTCTTGTTTATATCTAATGTGAAGTTTGAGTCGTAGAAACTGTCCGCTTCCCCGTTGAAACGAGTCGGACTATGAGCTTTCGACATTTTATCTATTTTGTAAAAAATGAAAATTTGTTTAAAAAAAAGTAACACAAAGGTGTCTATGACAAAGGATCGCGGGTACAGTATCTACTATAAGTAAATTGATAAACCGTTGACGTAACTGGTATCTAAAATCCGAAATACGCGACCTGATACAGATCTTTTATTATCTTATTTTAGGCTAGGTTTTCTAAGAAGGAATTATTTCAATAACTCGATCTATACGCGATTTATTTAAGATAGTTTACACGGGTTTTTAATGCGGGGAATGATAACGACTCGTTTTGTACACGGGGATTGGACGGGATTTTAAATTCTTTGCTTTTTGTCTGTTTGATGATACAATGTCATACATACATTACGTTATAGGTAGATACCGTGAAGTAAGATGTAACAACAGACCTAACCTGCGAGGTTTATTTAAGCACCCGTTTGATTAACAAGATGATAGTTTGATCCATTTGAGGAAAATATTCACTGTCTAATATCTTCAGTTATATGTACAAATTTTAATAGATTATTAAAAACAGTTATTCCGTACCTTTTGTCGTCGTTGAATTGAAGACGATATCTCAAAACGGTGAACGAAGTTGGCGGCAAGTCCCGACTCGTTATTCGATGTTCGATTCTGTGTGTACCCAATCGATACTATCGAATCTCGACAAATTCTCCCGCCAAAAAATTACTGAAAACACTTCGTTTGGGTAGATGGAATTTTAGGTTGCCCTTGTTGACAAAATATCGAACACACTTTTATATGTATATCTAGATTCGTAAGCGTAATTCATTCGTTATAAATTAGTCCTGTAATAATGGATGAGGAAGTTGCGTGTAAGTACAGAATATCCAAATAATAAAAATGAACTTTGATTGTATTAAAAAACCAAAACACAACCTCAAACGTGTCTGTATTAGCCATCTGTCAAATACCTATTTTTTTTTTTTACCTTATCTCCCTTTCAGCGCCGAATTCAGGAAGAGCAAAGCGCCAAAAAATAGACCGTAAGGGTCGTCTTTCGGCTTTGGAAAGACTCAAACAATTAAAAGGGAGTAAAAATAAGTACCAAATTGAGAACCTTGACAATGTATACGAAGAGGTCGACGAACGTGAATACAGTAAAAAGGTTTTAGAACGTCAAGATGACGACTGGATTGTTGATGACGGTAATTAAAAGTTGGAAAATTCGTTGTGTCGAAGTTTATTCTATTTTTGATTTTGTTTAATCGTTGTTGCTTTCATATTAGACGGCAATGGCTACGTCGAGGATGGAAGAGATATATTTGATGATGATATGGACAGTGAGAGTATCCAGCAGGCTTCTAAAACCAAGGAATCTGGACCGAGGAAAAAGAAGGGAACTGTTAAGGGGAAAGGAAACATAAGGAACATGTTCATCGGAATGTCTTCCAAAAAGGAGAGTGAAGTTAAACTTGACGACGATGATGTATTAAACGATCTTATGGCCGAGCTGAGAGAAACTGAGCCTGAAACAATCCCTAAGAAAACTAGAGAACCTAACAAGTTCTTAGTTACACATAAAACTAAGACTATGTGAGTATAGACTTGATGCAGAGTTTTCTTTTTCTTTATTATGGACAATTTCATATACACTTATCATTCCATTTCATTCCATTTCATTCTAAGGTGTTCTTTTTGACTGCTGTGTCAAAAATCAAATCTCAATGTATCTCAAAATCGCCAATTAAACTAAACAATATTTCTCATGTTTAACTAGAAAAAACGATAGAAAACCAGAACCAGCAAAGCCAGTGTTCAATACCAGCCGCGAAAGTCAGCAAATAGAAGACGAAATCGAAGACGAAGAGATATTCCATCGGGTAATTAGAATTGAGAACAAGGTCAAGAAAGCTGAAGAATCTGCTGCTAAATCACAAGTTCTTAAATCAGCCGTAAGCAATACCCAGGAAATAGATGATACTAGCGACACAGAGACCCCGATGGATACAACAGAAAGCCAAACAGCTATAGGAAACTCTGGACCCAGTTCTGCTAGTCAAATAATCGACGATACGGAAGAAGATTTTAGTCGCTACACCGAGGATGTAAGCCGAGAATATTTTGTCACCTAATAATCAAATTTTGGATTCGAAATAAAGTCTAAAGTCGTAAAGACCTTTCTCACATTGTTTACAAATTATTTTCAGCTTTCGACTTTTGATTTCGAAGATTCAAACCACAGTTTTACAGAGAAATCAAAAGCCGCGAAAACCACACAGCCAAAATCTTTAATCAAAGATCCAGAACCCAAAACCGAGGATAAAGACATGCTGAACGAAATTTGGGATGATGATTTTGGCGAACAGATGATAGAGATCGAAGTATCTGTCGATAAGTCAAAGCTTCCTCTCCAAAATAATGAAAAATCGCAACAAGTATTCAGATTTTACTGGTGGGACGCAGTCGAAGATCAGTACAAACAACCTGGAGTTGTTTACCTATTTGGCAAAGTCTTTGTTGAACATGCTAAGGCCTTTGTTTCTTGCTGCGTTATAGTCAAAAATATAGACAGAAGAATATATCTTCTCCCGAGGGAATATGTAAGCCTTTAAAGCACTTTGCGTAGTAAAATCGAAGCACTAGATTTATTTTTGGAGATCATTTATGACAAAAAATGCGAAAATATATCATTTTCGTTTTTTTTTTTGGATAACTTCAATTTTATCCACACTCGCAGGACGTTATAACTGACAAAAAGAAATTACGTTATTCAGGTAGAACCAGCATTCGGTGAGGATGAGTCTGAGCCAAAGAAAAACTCGATTATGGAAGTCTACAAGGAGTTCAATAATTACGCGACAAAGAACGGTATCAAGAGTTTCCGCTCTTGTACAGTGACTAAAAGTTACGCATTCGAGGAAAAAGGGGTTCCAAAGACTTCGGAGTACCTTGAAGTGAGATACCCGGCTCAATATCCGAACATATCTCCAGACTACAGTGGCCCTACGATCGAACGAGTCTTTGGAACATCTGTAAACTCTTTAGAGCTGCTGCTTATAGAAAGAAAAATAAAAGGACCTTGTTGGCTAGATGTTAGATTGCCAGCGCTCTCGAAGAACCCAATTAGTTGGTGCAAAATAGAGGTAAAGTTCGATTCCAAGAAGTAATTGTTGATAAAAATACTTATTGGATATTAATTTTTAATGAAATGATCTATTTTCGACTCACCAACTCTATTACTAATAATTTCCGTTGCAGTAAGTGATTGAAAAAAAAATAAGTCTTGTATCATGATATTTTCATTTAGGTCGAATGTTCGAAATATGACAACATATCTTTGTCAGCAAACACATACTGCACTCCGCCACCCCCGTTAGTTGTTGCTTCACTAAACGTGAGGGTAACATTTAACACAAAATCACAACAAAATGAAATAGCGATGATCGGAGCTTTGCTGCACCACAAATACCACATAGACAAACCTTCACCCAAGCCACCATTCACACAGCACTTTTGCTGTAAGTTTTTTTTTTTACTTTTAATAGTAATTTTTGGTTGTTTAAAAACCGGGAAGTTTCTAACAGCTTTAATTATTTCCCGCAGTAATAACCAGGCCCGAAGATGCACCATGGGTAATGTTCAGCAAAGAATCACTGTCCAGAAATACTCAGACCGAGGTAATACACTGTGAGAAAGAACGCAACTTGCTAGAAGTCTTTTTAAACAAGTTAGATAAATGTGACCCTGATCTACTCGTCGGATACGATTGCGGGTTTCAATTCGACGTATTAATGCACAGATTATCGAATCTCAGAATACCAAACTGGAGCAGAATAGGGAAGCTGAAACGAAGTCAGCCTCCGACTTTCAAAGTATAAAAAATTTTGAAAAATTCTTTTTTTTTTTACGTAATTCGTTTAATCATTTGTACAATATTTTTATCGAACATCTTCATCAATTAAAGAAATTGAACTTTTTCCATTTGTTCTTATAAAGGGCCTGTTTTTGTTGGCTCAAGTAACGAGCGGTCGACTTTTATGCGATATACAAACATCGGCAAAAGAGTCACAACTGAAAGTAAGGAGCTACGATTTACAGTCCCTTTGTACAAACGTGAGTAGTTCAATATTTACCTTCTTCTTTACATCTTATTCTTAATTATGAAACCGATAATTCAAGCTCAACACTTTATTAAGGTTTTGAAAAAGACGGAAAAAGAATGCAAAGAAGTTAAGCCAGAAGATACTTCAAAGTACTACGCAAACCATGAGAAATTAGTCGAACTTGTAAGACTGACGATGGTCGATGCTTCCTACTTTATAATGATAATGTTTGAACTGAACGTATTGCCTTTAGCACTGCAGATCACATGCATAGCGGGTATGTAGTCATCGGAATATCAATATTTGTTATTTTCTTTATTTCTGTTTAATTTTATTGCTTTCTCTTACATCTTCGACGTATTTTCGATTCCCAGGTAATATACTTTCTAGAACTTTGTCGGCTGGTAGAGCGGAGAGAAACGAGTACCTTTTACTGCACGCTTTTCACGATAGGGGCTACATTACACCAGACAAAAAAAACACCAACACAAATAAATCCGGGGCGCGTAAAGGTAAATAATTTACTTTGTCTCATGTGCGTTTTACCGATACTTTTACAAAAGAGATCATTTTTTATTACCAGACGGAAATAATTCTAAGAAAAAGAAGGCTGCTTATGCTGGTGGCTTGGTTTTGGAACCCAAGAAGGGCTTTTATGACACGCTGATTCTATTGATGGATTTCAATTCTCTGTATCCTTCTATAATCCAGGAATATAATATATGCTTTACCACCATACCTGGTGCTGCTTACAGCGACAGTGAGGTGAGCCTCTGATAATTAATTTCAAATTCTCTACGATTGTTAGACAAGCAATGAGTCTGAGGTATGTTATCGTTCATTATTGCAGGATCTTAGCGTTCCCGAAACCGATCTAGAGCCTGGAGTTATTCCAACAGAGATTAGAAAGCTTGTTGAAAGTCGTGGTCAGGTAAAAAAGCTCATGAAGACACCGAACATATCACCAGAACTAAAAATGCAGTATAACATCAGGCAACTCGCTCTAAAACTCACAGCCAATTCCATGTACGGATGCCTCGGAGCATCGTATGGTAGATTCTGCGCTAAGGGACTGGCGGCATTAGTTACAGGTAAAAAATCAGATAAGATAAGGGGCAAAGACTTGACTGTTTAGTTAATGTTGAATAATCAACCGGAAATCATTTTTTATGAAAAATTTTCAGCTAAAGGAAGAGAAATCTTAGTCAACACAAAGAATCTGGTCGAAAGATTGAACTACCAAGTTCTTTATGGCGACACTGACTCGATTATGATTAATACAAACGTTTCAGATTACGAGAAAGTGTTTGCAATAGGCAAAAGAGTAAGTTAGACTACTACTCTCGACTCTGACTATCAACGGTGTGATATATCCAATACTTACTCTGTACTTATTTATTTTACCATAGATAAAACAAGAAGTTAACAAAATGTACAAAAAAGTTGAACTAGACATCGACGGAGTGTTCAGATACCTTTTGCTTTTACAAAAAAAGAAATACGCCGCAGTTACTATGAACAAATTGCCAAATGGTCAAATAGAAATGAATCAGGAACATAAAGGCCTAGATATAGTTAGGAGAGACTGGTGTCAATTAGCCTGCGAAGCTGGGAGGTCAGTTCAGCTCAACGATGGATTAAAATGATCATTTAGTCATCTCTGATCATTGATCACTTGGGTATTATCTTTCAGGAATGTATTGGATCAATTGCTATGCGATCAGGCGCTCGACGTGAAACTGGGTAACATATTCGAACTCTTAAGAGGGGTTTCAAAGAATTTGAAAGAAGGAAACGTCCCACTTTCTTCCCTAGTTATAACTAAACAGTTGTCTAAAAATCCTTCCGAGTATCCAGACAACAAACAGGCACATGTATCGGTAGCTGTGAGACTTAACAATAAAGGCGGACGTATGTGGAAGGCCGGGGATACTGTGCCATACATTATTTGCGAGGTGATTTGATTTTGCGCTTTTTAGATGGAAAATTTCTTTTGAAAAAATTCTAATCTCCATCGTGTTTTTATTTCGTCGGTTAACAGGACGGTACACAAAAATCAGCAACCGAAAGAGCCTACCATGTTGACGAATTGAAGAATAGCGATTCTTTAAAAGTTGATATCAACTACTACTTGCTTAGTCAATTATTTCCAGTTATTATACGAATATGCGAACCAATAGAAGGCATAGACGACGTTCTGGTCTCAGAACATTTGGGTTTGTACCAAAGATCAGTTATTTTACTTTTTTTGAGCTCTTTCAATACACATTCGGAATCATTGAGAATAGTAGAAAAATGTATGCTACATTTTTCATATTCAACTTTAACTTCATATCATTCACGGTTACTGAGAAATCATCGAAAAACTTATCTCGTCCATCATAATGAATGAATTAATATGTTCATCAATTTAAAACTTATTTTGTTCTGATTTCAATGAAATTTTTGCACAGGTTTGACTGGGATTTACAAATGCAAACAGCACTACGAGCTCGGAGAGGTTTTGCCCATTTTGGACGAGGAGAAGTTCAAGTATTGTGAACATTTGAAGTTCTTTTGTCAGAACGAAGATTGCGGAACGGAGATAACTATGGACGGGGCTTTCAAAAAGAGTGTAATTTCTATTGATCGAATTATTCTCAGCGTTTTGTTAGCCGCTTCAATTATCAATTAACATCTTATCTCTTTTTGCAGACCGCCGGCTGGGCATCGGTTTTATTAAAATGCCCTAATGCGGAGTGCAGCATGGCTCCATGGCGCTACTTACAAACTATTCAGAATCGATTACAACTAGCTATTAGATCGGCGATAAGCAAGTATTACGCGGGATGGATGGAATGCGAGGATCCAGCGTGCTTCAACAAGACACGAAGAGTACCTCAACAGTTTTTCGGTGTACATCCAGTCTGCGATTTGTGCCAAAAGTGCGTTATGTACAGAATAGTAAGTTTCATTCAATGTCTTTGTTTTGTTGAAAGTAATTAGTAGGGATCTTCTTTTACCCAGGTTTTAATTATGAATTATTTTCCAGTACACAGAGACCCAGTTGTACAATCAGATCACATTCTACCATCATATCTTTGATCTGAATCAACCGAAATATAAAAGTAAGTCTGAATTTCGAATAGAAAAAAAAAATAAAATAAAAAGATAGGGAAATGGTTTCAATTTTGAAATAAAATCATTTTCATTGCTTTCAGATTTAATTTCTCAACTTCCAGCCGACGTAAGACACGCCTATAACATACTAAGGGAATTTGTAGAAAAGCAACTGCGAGGCAGCGCCTATTCAATAGTTGATTTAACCCAGCTGTTTTCCTACCTCGATTCAAACTGGACAAAGGTAAAAGTATTGCATGATCAAGAAAGCTTGTCCTACATTTGTGGGGTAAATGATTATTTACAAAGACTTAATTACACTACCTATGACTTTCATACAAACGTTACATCTGTTCAGAAATATGCAAGACTTCTGTAATGTATTGAAACTTATTCTACTTAAATGTGATATCCAAAGATTGTATATTACATGTTTTTAAAGTTCAAAGGATGTTATTTTATTATTATTATTTGTTTTTTATCAATGAAATATAGTTGAATATTCGGAGCAAAAAAAAAGTAATCTTTGTTAGCAGTTTTTATTAGATTATTTATCCGTGTTATTCTTCTGATTCGATGAATCATCTTTGATTTTGTTCGTTTTGTTTGTTTATATTTTTAGGATTCTAGCTGAAACAACGTTTTCGGGGGAGTTTTATCGTTTAAATCGTCGTCGTATCGTGTGTTCGCTAGTTATTTTGAATAAAATTGTAAGAATTGCAATATGGAATAAAAACAAAACAAAAAAACCGATACTCGTTGATGTATGAGTGCGTTTAAACACGGTAATTATTGTCAATACTGGATATTGATTGATCAAAGACGATCAATCTTTCTAAATGTTAAATAAATTGAATAATATTAAATTTTTTTTTTTTAATCATATTTTTTTTATTTATTCTTTCATCTTCCACGTCTTATCTCTTAGATATTGATCAGTAATAAATTCTGAAGTATCTAAAAGATTGTGTAAATTCCTAATGAATTTTATTAATATGAAGAAAGAAAAGAAATAAATCTTATTCATATCCATTTGGAAAAACTTGGATTAACATATATTCACCGAATCAGTCATGTATTTTTCTTATTATAAAGTCTTTATTAATTAGTATTATTTTTTTTAACGACTTTGTCGTTCGTCGCATGCAATTATTCAACAATATACAATATCAATTATCGCATAAATTTTCGGGGTCAAAAATTTATACCGAAAATCTATTTTAATTTCATTCAGATTATACGCCGATAAGGAATATGGCTCTGAAATAATGATTAAAACAATTAAGAAATAAACTTGGTTGATATTTCAAACTTTTCAAGTTAAAAAACGGGTAAAAAATTGGCGATCATGTATATAAAAAAAAAAACTGCTTTTATCTGCAGTGTAATCCTAATTCTATAACAAGTACATACATAGATCGAAGTTATATCATATATGGATAGTTGTGTCTATAGTTTCTACTTATAAATTGATGAAAAGTAAAACATACAAATGAAAAAAAAAAAAAAAGGAACAAATTGATCCAACGATAATATTACCTAGATAATTATTAAAAGCTTTAATACTAAAATCTAGATTGATTATTGTATGTTTGTAAATAGAAAAACAAAATTATCTTGATTTAAAACAACCAAGTTGTAGGATTCCAGGATCATAAATATGTACAGTTTACATATTATTGAATTGAAAACTAGGTATAATAGTGATAATAAATTAGCCGATTATTATAAAACGGTAGCAACAAAAAAGAAAACAAGTCGATTGATGTAAAAATCTGTGCGCTCTGGATATTTACATTGATTAAATTCAATAAGAGAAAGAAAAAAAAATCAGAGTATGTTTAATCAATGTTCGCGATGATTCAGGCGATGTAAATCATGCTTTTGAAATTTTCTGAAATTTCAATAAACTTAAGGATCAGTCTTCGTGCCTGAGGTATGTATGTACTACATACATACATACATATGTTATACTTATTATGCGCGTGATTAGTGAGTTCAATTCAGTTTGGATACATATTGTGTCTTATGAGTTGTATCAAGTATATAAATTATCTTTTACTAGAAAAGCTATCAAAAAAGAAGACGAGAGATAAATTGAATATTTTTATTACAGCAAAACTGTGTCTGACCAGTGCTAATGAATCCCGAAAGAAATTGGTTAATGAATAATATCAATTATCATGATATATCAAATCTTGAAACGAATATTGATTAAAACCATAAACCAGATCTGGTTGAAAAAATTCATTTTCGAATAGTGTTTAGCTGCCGAGAAAAACCTTTTCTCTTTATCATTAATACCAGATCGTCTACCTCCTCTACCTGTGTTGAATTAGATCGCTATCGCCGACGTTAGCTATGTTGTAAAAATTATAGGGTAAATTAGGTGGTAAGAAATTTTGCAGAGCTGTAGGAACGCCGTTATAAAAAGTCGAGTTTCTTTCCCTAAACACAGTGTCTTGAACAGTGACCGGAACTTGAGTTTGAAAGTTCTGTATAGCTGTGGTCGGCATAGTTTGCACAACGATCGGTTGCGCAACAGAGGCGTGAGGGACGGCCTGTATTACCTGGACATAAGAAAAAAACTATAAATAAAACGAACAACAGTTTTCCCCAAGCTTCCTAAATTCTCGTTGCATTTTATTCACCTGCACAGAAGTTGGCGCGACTTGTTGTACTATAGTTATCGCATCTTCGTTAGAGTTATTTTGTTGCTGATGTTGTTGTTGTGGTTGTTGGAGGTGCTTTGTGTGCGATGTGTTTATACCATGCCTCCGTTTCATGTGCTTATTGTAATTTGGCCAATTTGTAAAATGGTGTTGGCATTCTAAACAGCTGTAAGGACGCTCCCCGGTGTGCTGACGTCTGTGCGTCTGTAAATATTTAAATAACCAGGCAGTTTAATATCCGTGACAAAAAAATTATACACAATATAACTTCAGAAAATTAACCTACAGTCAGTATGCCTTTGAATCTAAAACATTTCCCGCAAAACTCGCATGTGAATGGCATAGCGCCCGTGTGAATTCTGTGATGTTCTCTAAGCGTTCCTTTTTCCCTAAAAGTTCTACCGCACACCGCGCACTGATGAGGTTTTGCCCCGGTGTGTACAGTCTCGTGCTTTTTTAGCTGCAGCGGAGTCTTGAATCTGAAATACAGACGAATATTGTTAGAATCAATGCTCCTTCAGATCACAAAGCAGTTTTATTATAAACAAACTCTGACTACTAACGCTTTTGGGCATTGAGAACAACTGTACGGTTTATCAGCTGAATGAGTTAGAAAGTGTGCCTCGAGGTTTCCCTTTTGTATAAAACTTTTTCCGCACTGATCACAAGTAAAATTTCTAACTCCTGAATGAATTCGTTTGTGTGTAACTAAGTTTGGCTTTGTCGAAAACCTGCAACAGTTAAAAAAAAGGATCAATGAAATTTCGTTCGCTTTATATATCGTACAACGAATTTTTATACCTTTTATCACACTGATCGCACTGGTATCTGTTCTTCATTGTGTCCGGTAGATGGCATCTACTGTGTATATAGAGAGCGCTTTGTTGTCTGAAGGATTTTCCACAGGTCTGACACACGTGGGGACGTTCTTCGCTGTGAATAGCCTTGTGTGATTCCAATACTTTTTTATGGACAAATGATTTGCCGCAGTCTTCACAGCTGGAAGTAAAATCATTGTAGAATTGTAAATGAATCCACAACGATGAACGATACTAATTTCGTTCTGATTCTTCTCTCTCTTCAAAATTAATTCAAATACTCACCTGAATTTAGATTTGTTTTTGTGTCTTTTAACGTGCGTTAAAAAACCGTAATACTTGTCGTAAACTTTACAGCACTGTACGCACATGAACTTTGCCTTCTGATTATGTACAGTTTCGTGGTGTTCTTCCAGGGCTTCAAAGCTCGGTAATTTATCATTGCAATCTGTACATAACCAGGGATATCGGTCCAAGCCCTCCCCACGTTTTCTACCAGGTCTAGTAGGCTCTGCTGCTCTCGCTTCTATCATTTCTATGTCAGATTCGGTCCCTTGAGAAAATCAATACAAAAAGTGATAAAATTTTGTAAAAATTCATCAAATCTTTGGATATTTTACTCAAAACATTAATAGACCAACAATATTTGATAAGAATTAAAGAACATTAGGCCAATTAGAAGGAACGCAGTATGAAAAATCATGGATAAACTGAATCTGATCAAGGAAACAAATAATTCTGAATGAAAAGAATCAAAATACTATTTGTAATTGACTGATTCTCTTGTATAATCAAATGCTCGATGAATTGCAGGCAAAAAATGTTTTTTTTAAACTAAACCGAGGGAAAAAATGCTTCCGAAAATGTCTGCAGCTTGTTAATTTATCAAATGAAAACAGATTGACGGTAAAGAAAACAAATTGGTAAATCAATTCTCTCAGTACCAGTCATATAATTTTCAGGTATTTTGACGTTGACTTTAGAGTCCAATTCGTTACAATCATCCTCCAAATCTGAGGCAATTCCAAGTTCAAGATCTTCCATTTTTTGGGTCTGAGTTCTCCGCTTTAATCTCTTTCTAGTCTGTTTATTAGAACTGCTATTTTTTCTAACAGGAGTCCTGCAGTTTCTTTGGTCTTTAGCAATCCCAATAACCATTTCATCCTGCTCATATTTAACGTTATCATTTTGGCTAACGTTGCTTTGTTCGTTGTTAAAATAACCGACTGTATCATCAACCGAATCTACATTGTTCATGTAACTCTCTGACAAGTTACACTCGACCATTCCATCTTCAGCAACATCTTCCTGTTTAGGAAATCCCATGATCTTTTCATCGTAGTTTATGTCAACCTCATCGTCGACAACCGGATCCAAAGACTCTGGCTTTGAATCTGCCATCATATTACGAAGAGAATTTTGTGCGTGGTTTGATTTCTCAAAGAAATCACTGCACTGGTCTAGCTGAACGCAACAGTCTATGCAGACGGATAATGGGAGAACGTCGGTTATTACAACCTGTTGGATAGATTTGTATACATACATATGTATATCGATAAAGAGTGTAATATGCAATCTTATTTTAGTATATCAGCGAGGATTTGTTCTTTTTGTATATTTATTTATTTTTTTTTTTCAATTATATTAGAACATCACGAGCGACGAATAAACGCGTTTTAGTACCTGAATTTGAAGACACTTGTATATCTTTGATTCGATTCCCAGTTTTTGACCCTGGGGATCGTATATACCGATGAAGTTTTGCTTAGTTTCAGCGCACAGTCGGCACAGGTCAGCGTCAGACATTGTATTGTGTGTAAAATCTTTGTATGTAGGTATACAGTGATTAACCGTAACGTAACGTATCGTATCGTAAACGTAACGTAACGTATCGAGGGTGGAGGTGGATGGTAGCCGCAAAACCGAAACGGTGAATAATCGTTAAACGGTTTTATTCAGCCGACGACTGCATATCGCGGTTTTGCTTACATACATATTTTTGTAGACTTTTTTCAATTTACCCGGCGGCAGATCTTCATCTGTAAACAAAAGGCGATTGACGAACACGCCGAACGAACGGCGGACATTTTGATACTACTGAATGGGATGGATGGATGTGTATTTTTTTTCTACTTTGAACAGTATACAGTCACGCGTAGTAGATTATTTTGGAGAAATGAATACGGTACAAACAACGCCCGACTAATCTCTCAAGTTACTATTCAAACTCCCCAATACAATGTGAAGAAAGGTATTTAAAAGATCCGACATTTTTTTATGCATACAGGTAACGTTAGAAATTTTATTATACATATGCGTGTGTTATTATTTTTGTAGATACAATATAGTGTTCTCCTTTATCGACACAACATTGCTCTGTACGTGGCGACGTCTCGCGTTATAATTATTAACTAAATATCTAGTGTTCTTTTTTCCTACTTCGTAGTTCAAACGAAAACACTAGATGGCGTTACAACTTTCCCGATGACGTAATTTCGTTAAAGCCAATCGCGCGAACGCATACGAGTTCAAAATTTTTTGAATTATTCAGCAACAATTGGTTGAGAATAAAGATGTTATTGTTATAGAAATGTTTGATGGGATTCAATGAACTGACTTTATATGAAGTTATAGAGACCTGCATATAAGATTAATGTCGATATATCATCCACACATAATGATGTAAAGCACTTGTTCCACATTTAAGCGGTCACAACGATATCGCACATGAATACGATTTCAATACAAGAATACATAATCTTCCGAGCGCATTCTAGAAAATTTCACCGATATATCAATTCTATATTATCGATATAGAGATAGCTATTAATTCAGACTCGAAATAATTCTATTCAATATAGGTATACTGTATATGTATATCGTTTATCTACATACTTTAAAGTAAGAGAAATTTCTGGGTCACCTATAGCACGTGCCGTATGTATTATATTGTCCCTAACGGTACATACATACAAAGAATATGCGTTCCGGTATCGTCCTACTATACCTCCCTAAATAAGTATACACATATAGGTATACATATAGATACGTGTGTATTATATACCTGAATAATATCTAGATATGTGGGTATTGCTAGGGTGTCTCACATGAAGAGCTCTGTGGACCAAATATACGCCTCGCTGCTTACGATCTAAGAACAATACTTTTCTAATTTACATACATACAAATTTGATTAGTTTTATTTTTTCTTGCAGTGTTTCGTTTCGGAGATATAAGTGTCTCAATTTTTTTTTTTTTTTCCCTCTTTCTTTTTTAATGGCATAGTATAGTATTTATTTATTTTTATCGAGTCCAACATCACACCTGACGTGAAAACAAATTAAACAATTTCTATGATGAATCATCTAGTTCGGAGAACGAAATCAATTGCGAAATATTATCGGACTTCACTTCGAAGTTCAAGGAAGATCCGGCGCCGTGAGCTATACATATAGATATACCTATGTATATTACGAATGGTATGTAAAAGAAATATGTAGGCGTATACTATTCCGTTAAAAAAAAAAAAAAATCAACTCGACCTTGATGTATCTACGTACCGTACATACATGCATACATACAGTGTTAAGAAAAACCTGTTCCTTTGATAGCTGCAGAGTCCCTTTAAACTCACGCCGCCACTTATGTATCTGAAAATTTCTTCATCTCAAGGTACAGCTTATGATAGAGCCCTGTACCTACCTATAATATTAAACTGATTGGTATTTTTCATTTTCGGAAGATCTCGGATGGACAGCATACTAAAGAAAATCCATTTCCGATCAGAATGAATTTCTTTATGATCGATTCATTTGAATCCAAAATTTCGAAAATAAAATTATTATTTATTAATATACCGATCCACTTTGAATGGAACTGCAAGCAAAGCGTATTACAATACGTGTGTCCAACGATGATACATAATATACCTATTGGAAAATCATTTCTTAGAATCAATTGTAAAAATAGACCTCAGCAAGCAGTGAAGTTGATACACACAGAGGTAATAGTATATTATTTAGTGCGTGTAACAACCAATCATGGAAACGAAGTTATCCGGTAACACGGTGACCAGCGGTGGTAATAATATGTATGTCTCTGTGTCATTACGAGATCACTTTCAATTTTATACTGGAGCAGAGCAAGTATACAAGACTCGGGTGAAAAAAATGCAGTTTCAAAAATGGAATAAAAATCAACGGTCATCGTGACCTGGACTCAATATTTTAACTGCATGGTATTGGAGATCGGTTAATTATTATTGATAAGACGGTCTGCTGCACACATCAGATGTATGATCGACGTGTGTCTCGTTAACAGGTTTTCGCTACCCATACTTATAGGGCGTCAAAGTTCGCAGCGAAAGTTAGCCTTTTTCTTAACTACGAGCGTGGGTATATACCCTATAGCCGTATGTACTTTGTCAACGACTAGAAAGAAATATACGTCCCGCTGAGAAGAGACAAGACGAATGAACAAACATGAGTATCTATGGTATAGATATTCGGGTCTCGCGTCAAAGTACGTACCGCGCGCAAATTGCTTTTGTACATACAGGAATCGAAAGTATGTGTTTAAAACCAATTGGCCTTGTCTCTCTTTCTCTCTCTCTCTCCCCTTTTCACCGCAATTCACACAGCCCAGACGAGCGCGGTGCGCGACCTTCTTTGAAACGTTAATTATCCTGAACCTGAACGAATTACGAACAGTACTGCAGTGGTCAGGATGACTCAAGACTCCCTCGACCTTATACCGCACATCAGTAAACTCCACTGCAGCGGTATTCGTTATCAATTATTGTCGCGGCAGAAGGTATAGCTGCTGAAAAATATTAAAAAACGCCGAAAGACATATACATACACCGCAGAAAAACAGGATCAACACCTTAAAAACAAGACCAAATAGACATACGTGGAGAGAGACACACTATATGTATGTATGTACATTATGTGGGTCTCGTCACGTTTGCGCTGACGATGAAAAGACGAGAAAGTTTTTCTCTCGGAATTCCATCGCACTTGTAATTGTATAGATTTTTCGTCGGGTTTTCAATATACGCGATCGATCAAAAAAGAAAAAAATTGTCCCATTTTATTGTTGAAAAATATGTAAAGAACCTGGCAGATAATAATATCCTTCTGTCTTTTTTTTTTTTTTTTTTTATTATTATTTTTTGATTCGTTCTTTTCCTACCCTTTTCATACTCCTTTTTGCCGCTTTTCAGTTAATAATATCATTATATTTTATGATTAATACTTGGGGGCATGGCTTCAATAGCAGACTTACTATTTGCCTAAGGAAAGGTGGGGTGCAGGTATGGTCGTTATACCTACTGGTATAGCGGATGTCCCGAGGCTCGAAATATTCTCAGCCGAGCGACGAAATCGTTTATTGGTAATGCGGTATCGGAAATAACACGCCGGTGGTAAAAGTAATGACCACAGCGATAGCTTCGGGGCCAGGATTGTGTATATATAGGGGTGCCAAAGAAAGCACTTCAGTCCACTGGTGAGCGTTCTTAGGTGAGCATCTTCCGGCTTTAACGTTTTACTTATTTATCCCTCTTTTTTCTGTTTTTTATTTCTATCGATTCTTCATTTTCAAAATCCTATATACACACCCGTGAAAAAAGAACAGAGGAAAACAAAAAACCACACAGTATATTATCCTTTTTCGATGTATAATTCAATAGTCAGGAAATATATATCCACAGTGCAGATAACATTACAATATATTAACAATATATTATAAATTTTATTGAAACGATCTAATTACCGATCAATTCCGAATTAACGTAATCGGGATCAATGCACGGTAACATATTATTCGAGGAACAATTCTCATGTAGGATTTTTCTGTTACTCTTTTACTCTTGATCTTCGGTGCACTTATAACAGTAGCGGGAAGAATGTGACGCAGATAGTGCGTTACGTCTGCGGTGAAGTCGATACGTCCTTTTGATACGATACAGGAATTGAATGGCCGAGGAATTCCCTCGGCCCTTAGAACTGAGGCGGTAAGACCGGTTTAAAGAAAGTCGTTGGTCTATCAGTTGGTCGTACAGTAGGTTTAGTCTGTGGTGACGATAAGTGATCTCGATTGCCCTTATTGGTCTATTCCAATTGTTTCTATTTCATGTTAGCTTTTTTATTTTATTTTTTTAATTTTTTTGGTTTTTCGTTAATTCAATTCCTCTCTTGCAGAATAATCATGCTGCGTATACTTGTCCTTTGCACATTGGCCGTGATTGCCACGGCACAATTCCAGCCACAGCCAGCCGGAAGAATTCTGGAACCACCGGTACCCCAACTATGCGCACAGAGTAAGTTGAACCAAATTTTTCTTATCAGTATGTATAGTCGGGGTCCTGCCTGATACGCTGTAATTTCAAATACCCATTTCGATCTCATGTATATGATTTTATATACAATTCAAGATAAATTGCATGAATCGATACACAATAAAAATCAACGGTAAAAATAAACCCAAAAATGAAAGGGGAGACGGCTTGTTATTTTATTGCACCGACATGTATATGCGATGATTCAAAAAGTCGTTAACTCAAGTTTGACCCTCGAAAAATATGGTAATCAAATTTTTAGATCTCACCGGTTCATCGATGAGGCAATAAATTGTAGTTTTTAAATACTTTTATTACAAGGAACACCGAATTGTCTTGCATTTTTTTGAGGACCTACCTACCCGTTTATGAATCCGTAACCGTTATTAGTTGTATTCTTTTTTTTCGTTATTATTCATCTCCAGAGAAAAATTCTTGAACGTATGAATCACGAACTGAGTTTTATTAAAATTAATAAAAGCGGAACGATGTTATATGTATAGCTGTAGGTATACTTTTGCGTATATAACGGTAAGTGTAAGTACCGCCCGTTATTAGTTAATATTATACATACAGAGAGAATCGAATGTAAGAACTGGTTTTCGAACATCATTTCAAGAACAAAAATGCTAATTTTCATACCACACAAGCAACGACAGTTTAAATATTTAAATTGCAAAAACTCCCGTCACAAATCAATCATCTAGGCTCAATTGTATAGGCTGGACCATATAGTACAGTTAATGATTAATTAAGTTTCTCAGATCGCATAATCCTTAAGCATGTATCATCTAACGTATCTTAATGTTGTTTCATTAAAACCAAAAGGCATACACCTAACGATACTACAATCATTATAAATCACTACCTGCACCATAGAAAGTGGTTTTTCTTCAATGTAAATTTATACATAGATTCGATTAATCAAATTGTTTATTGCTCATAGTCGTGTCCCTCCAAATTTAGACACAAATTAATTTACTCATTGATGATATAGTAGCGCAGGTGTATAATGTCGTTTATCAGCTATCTTGGAAAATACCTGTAATTATACATAGGTATAGCTATATGTACATATTCGACGTGTATATATCTACCTTGATACATAGCAGCTTACTTAGAAAGTTTGACAATGACATCAATGTCTCACGATGTCATGGATTCGTGACGGAGAAAAGGAATTATAGATATTTCAGTCACGCGTTTAGAGCGAGACTTATAATTCTGGGTTCTCCATCTGTGCAGTTTGACCCCGAATTCGATACCGTAAAGGAAACAAAACAATTTTATAAATAGAGAAATGTGCCAAAGAAATGAATATGAAATAAGAAGAAATGGAAATTTTGTCTTCGCGACAAGACGATCAATTAGCGTCTTGCCATCAGCTCGAGGTCAAGAGCACGCCTTGGCAAAGTCACTACGAACAACGCGGAGGTCGCGTGTGTGCCTATATGCAAATTTCTAATTTCACTTCGGAGAAAATAATTGAACATTTCTAGGAGCCACAGGCTCTATACTATTTGTACTGCTGTACTAATACTATTCGAAGAATTTGCACGTTCTAGATTACCCCAGCATTTATAAGTAATAATTGTGCAGTAAAAGAGTTAATAAAACAGTCTAAACACAATCAACCATCTATGACTAAACTTTTGCGCTTTTGAACTGCGGTTTAGAAACGTCGATGCGGAGCTGGGCCCGGCTCCCGCATTTATGAGGCAAGTATGTCAGGATGGAAAATTGCATTCCTTATTTGCGCTATGGAAACGTGCGATATCGTTATTCGCATAATTTTAATCTTTAGACCATTGCTAATAATAAGCTGCAAAGCGTGACTTGGGGACTACTGCATTTGATGTTACATCGCGTCATTTTTAATCCCCTTAATTTTAATTTTTTTTTAAACATCGCAATTCCGTTTCAGGAACGATTCACGAACGCTTCAATGGAAAGGGCTACTATTTCTCATGGGCAGACCAGAGAACTGCTGGTCAAGAATTAGACTGGCTAGGCGGAAGAAATTTCTGCAGACAGAGATGCATGGACCTTGTATCCCTGGAAACTTCTCTCGAAAACGAATTCGTAAAGAGCCGAATTGTGCAGAGTGAGTTTCATCAGTTAGAAAAAAATCTAAGAGATATTATTATAGCTCTTTCATTTCTATTATAAACGCTGGGGAAAGCAATGATCGGAGTTTGAAGACGCTTTGAATTAAAAACTAGACGAAATTTTAATACATCTTCCTTCTTTCAGACAATGTCAAATACATTTGGACATCTGGACGTCTCTGCGATTTTAAGGGCTGTGAAAGACCCGATCTTCAGCCTACGAACGTTAACGGATGGTTCTGGACTGCTGAGCTTCAAAAGCTTGCACCAACCACTGACCGTAGTCAAAATGACTGGTCCCCAAGCGGAGGGTAAGTTTCGAGAAAGGAATAGAGGGATGAAAAACGTTTTAATTGATTTTTCGGGGTCAATTATTGATACCGTATTCATTGATGATTTTTTTTACCGTTCATACTGTGTAAAAAAGGATTCGAATACTCGACAGTTTACTATTTTTTTTTTTTTTACAGTATCGGCAAAGCGCAACCAGACAATCGTGAAGCAATCCAAGGTGGAGCACCTGAGAACTGTTTGGCAGTACTGAATCAATTTTACAATGACGGAGTGAACTGGCACGACGTGGCGTGTCACCACAAGAAATCTTGGGTGTGCGAAGAGAATGATTCTCTGTTAAAATACGTTCGTTACATAAGCCCGAATCTCCGCGTTTAAATTTTTCGTCTCAACTCTGACTGCAGGACAGAATTTAACGATATTATTTACAAAATCACCATAATAAGCGACGTGACTGAATAGTGTGTATGTTGGCTGTATATTTATTGCGTTTATAACTCCCGACGAATCTGGCTCGTCTTATATATTTCTCATCATATATAACAATAATAAATAAAACTCGGTTATTTAAAAACTAAATAAGCCAGAAGTCTATGTATTAACTTATCAAAGCTTGCAATTAGAGACAGTATTTATGTTGCACGAATGAATTTTAATTATATATATATTTTACTAAAGTGAACTAATACAATTCTTCTAAATATATTCACTGTTATGTGACTTTTGAGATGCAGTTTTTCTTAAAACTACCTAAAATTCCTATCCTCCTGTGTTCTAAATTAAAAATACTAATTTTTCAGGAGTTTTTAGTCGATAAATCAATAGTAAAATATATTATCCAATAATCAAAGAACGAAAACATTTTATTTCTGATAATTAAGAGTAAAAAATAACAAACTTATATCATGCTGGCTATTTTTTTCCTTCAATCATGATTATGTGGTATCCAAATTTCGTTTTAACTGGTGGATCCGTGTAAACCGGAGCTCCAAGACTTGAAACTGGTAAAGCGAAGGCAGCTTCTTGAAATGGGCCAACCATCGAGCCTCTCGTCATCCAGCCCAGGTCTCCCTAAATTAAATAATTTTTATAACAGAGCCTAGATCATAATACTTCGATACTGAATCATAGATCAGAGATTCTAAATCAAATTATAGATCATAGTTTCTAACTAACAAAGCTTACAGATGTGATCTTAAAAATGAAGGAAGAGTTTTTGGGGCTGAGAGAATTTTTTTTCAAAATTAATAATAAGTCAATTGTATAAAAAAGTTTGTGCTTACGCCAGAACGCGCTTTGTCTTCGCTGTAAGTGGCAGCAATTTCGTTAAACTTTTGACCAGCCTTAAGTTTCTCCATTGCCTCTAATATCTTGGATTGTTTTTCGCAAAGAATATGCCTTACCTAAAATAATTATCGCTGATTAATACCTACGAATACTTGTTTATAAATAATCAAAAATAAAAGAGTTTTAAAATAGTTATAATAATCACTTTGACAGCGCTACCCCCTTTCTTATCTCCTTTTCCCTTCTCGCCTTCGTCGCCACCTTTTGATTTCCCGGCCTTAGCACCACCCGCATTTTTTTTTGGCGGCATTTTAGGTATGGTATGCTACGTATATTTTATTTCATACGAATGTCTAACATTCTTTTAAAGGAATAAGAATATACCCAAATTTATCGCGCGATTATGTTAGGTTATGTTATTTTAGGTTATGTTATGTTGTTCAATTCCTCAATCGATCAAACAGGTACCGTGACATATCGCATACGTAGTTACGACGATTTTCAACAGATGGCAATAGTTCCTTACGCGCAATGGATTATGGGAAAAAATAATGTCCGACACGCATGCGCGCTTGTCTGTCAATTTCAGCAGTAGATCCAAGTAGATCGTGAGTAGAGAGAGAGAGAGAGAGTTAAGATATACAGTGTTGGTTTTATATTGTCGAGTGAAAACCAGGCTCTCTAAAGAAAACAGACACACATTATATATATTATTACGGTTATTATCAATTGGTTTACTCCGAACCTCGTAGATCTAACGTGCCTTCAATAATACGAGCTAGTAATATCGGGTTTAAACGTTATCGAAGGCCGGGGGCCGCGTGATGCGATCATATGTCTAGGCTCGGAAGGACCCAACTTCTTGCGACAGCAGCAGCACAGGTGAAAAGATCGGCCACCGAATCTGTGGTCAATTTTTCAACTCCACCTCCGAAACGGACGAGACATAACAACACTAACAACGCAGGTATTAATAACGAACAATATATCGAAGAGATTGAAAACATGACGGATACCGCCGCAACCGCAGCAGCAGCCGCTGCCGCTGCCACTACGAACACACAGAAAAGGGCCAATTTCTCGGCCCTTACAGTCGCCAATCCTAACGGCGTTAACAAAATATCACCTAATATAGCAAGCGCCAAGCCTGGATCGGCGAAAAAACTCATCATCAAAAATTTTAAGAGTAAGATATATTCCCTATACTTTATCAATCTATCGACGACTTAACCTAGAAACAACTAACATCTTACACATACACACATACACACGTTAAATTTGATATCATCATTCTGTCACCTTTGGCAATATGCCTTCTCCATTCCCATTTACACATACAAACACATTTCTACATATGCGAATGATACCTTATTATATCATTATTTCATTTTACTTTTTGTTATTGTTATTTTAAAACGACTACATGTATGTGTATAGACAAGCCAAGACTTCCGGATAACTACCAAGAACGTACATGGGAGAAGTTGAGGGAAGCTGTTGTAGCCATACAGACTAGTAAAAGCATACGTTATTCATTAGAAGAATTGTATCAAGCGGTTGAAAATATGTGCAATCACAAGATGGCCTCTACTTTATATGCCAATTTGACTGAGCTAACAGAATCTCACGTCAAGGCTAACATAGAACAGTTTTTAGCCGAGTCTATGGATAGACATATTTTTCTTAAGAAGATGAACGAGTGCTGGCAGTCACATTGCAGACAGATGATTATGATAAGAAGCATATTTTTATACCTCGACAGAACTTACGTACTTCAAAATCCCAGCATCTCATCGATATGGTAGGCTTTCGTTTTCAAGTTACTTCTTTGTGCTCTAAATACTATTTAACAAAAGCCGATAATCCCTACTTTCTTTTTTACTTTCATTTTATTTCAGGGACATGGGTCTGCACTTATTCAGACTTCACATCGTACTGAATAACCTTGTGCAGACTAGGACTGTTGAAGGGTTACTTATGCTTATTGAAAAGGAAAGACAGGGGGATACCGTAGATAGGACTCTACTTAAATCGTTGCTCAGAATGCTGTCCGATCTACAAATTTATCAGGAAGCCTTCGAAGCAAAGTATGCACAGATATCAAGGAATTTTATTCACTTACTATCCCTTGAAATTAAATTCTGAGACTTTTAAAGGCAAAAAATTACCAAAAACTTTGAATATGAAGCGGAAACATTTTCCAAATTACAAATGTCTAGGAATTAAAATCGTTGAAAGATTCAAAGAATGAAACTAAATCGTGAATTAAAGTTTAAAAATTATGATAGCCAAAGATCCTTGTTGACAAAGCTGTTCTCAGATTCTTTTTTAATAACTTGTAATCTTAATATTTTATAGATTTTTGTCAGCTACGGAAAGACTGTACGCTGCCGAGGGTCAAAGACTAATGAACGAGCACGATGTGCCTGAATACCTTGCCCATGTAGACAAACGTCTGCAGGAAGAGAACGAGCGACTATTACACTACCTTGATACATCTACAAAGTACGAATACAACTTGTTGGAAAATTAGTAGATTTGATTAGTATTTACACTTTTTTATGTCTTTTTTCTATTTATTGAATCTAATATAACGAAATTTCTTACCTTTAGTTACTCTAACGGTAAAAAGTAACATTGTTCTCAACTATTTGCTGATTATCAACATTTTCAATAGGTTCTTAAAAGATTTTAGTTTAATAGATTAAAATCCTCGACTAATAATGATATTAAATAATGAATAATTGACAATTTACGACGTACTCTTATTCCAGATGGTCGCTAATACACACAGTAGAAAAGCAACTGTTATCAGAGCACATAACGAGTCTTTTGCAAAAAGGTCTTAGCGGTTTATTGGACGAAAATCGAACGAGCGACTTATCACTTCTCTACAATTTGTACAGCCGTGTTAAAAATGGACTCATCGAACTCTGCCTAAACTTCAACTGTTACATCAAGGTACGATCTGCGACGGTTCTGCTTTGCCTCTATCTTCGTTTTCGGTTCTAAAATTAATCCGTTTCTAATCTCAACATCCAATTTCATTTCAGAAGAAGGGGAGAACAATAGTCATTGATCCTGAGAAAGATAAAACCATGGTCCAAGAGCTATTAGACTTTAAAGACAAAATGGATAACATAGTAAACACTTGTTTCCACAGAAATGAAAAGTTCGGTAATAGCCTTAAGGAGGCCTTCGAAGCATTCATCAATCAACGCGCTAATAAACCAGCCGAATTAATCGGTAAGACTTCGAAAAATATTGCGCACAATTTCACGCAGTCTAACACAAAAAAATTTGTTTCAGCTAAATTTGTCGACTGTAAATTACGGGCGGGAAACAAAGAGGCGACCGAAGAGGAGCTGGAAAGATTACTGGATAAAATAATGGTACTATTTCGTTTCATTCACGGGAAAGACGTATTTGAAGCATTCTACAAAAAGGATCTTGCCAAACGTTTACTTGTGGGTAAATCAGCCTCTGTAGACGCCGAGAAGTCGATGTTATCAAAATTGAAGCAAGAATGTGGGGGAGGATTCACCAGCAAACTTGAAGGCATGTTTAAGGACATGGAACTGAGCAAAGACATAAATATCGCCTTTAAACAAGTGAGTTTTATCGAGAAGAGTAAGTTGAGGCTTAAATCGAACCTGTAATACCATTATCTTTGTTTTCTAGTATGCGGGAAATCTACAGAATGAATTTTCGGCCAGTAACTTGGACCTTACAGTATCGATACTTACGATGGGCTATTGGCCAACATATCCTGTACTGGAGGTGACTTTGCCTGCAGAAATGGTCCAGTATCAAGACGTTTTCAATAAATTTTACCTCGGTAAACACAGCGGAAGAAAACTACAGTGGCAACCTACGTTGGGACATTGCGTTCTAAAAGCTTGGTTCAATCAAGGAAATAAAGAGCTTCAAGTATCACTTTTTCAAGCTTTAGTATTGATCCTGTTTAACGACGCGGACAATCTATCTCTAGAGGATATCAAAGCAGCTACAAATATAGAGGATGGTGAACTTAGGAGAACTCTGCAGTCATTGGCGTGTGGCAAGGCTAGAGTATTGCAAAAAAATCCTCGAGGTAGAGACGTTGCGGATAACGATAGGTTCGTCTTCAATGCTGAATTTACAAACAAATTATTCAGGATCAAGATCAACCAAATACAGATGAAGGAAACGGTATGAATCTGAAATTTATTTAACTGCTTAAAAAAAAAAAATCAAATTTATTTTATGTTTATTATATGTATGTTTATTATACTCTAATGGATTTATCGCGTTTCAGAATGAAGAACAAAAAGCAACCGAGGAAAGAGTCTATCAGGACAGACAGTACCAGATAGATGCAGCTATAGTAAGGATTATGAAGATGAGAAAAACACTTACACACAATCTACTGATTAGCGAATTGTACAACCAATTGAAATTTCCTGTTAAGGTATTTAATTGATGTTTATTCTTTTTCGATTTATCAATTCATATATTTGGGATTAATTTATCACATTCTTTCTTGAATCTAATATTTTTTTACTATATTTCAGCCCGCAGATCTGAAGAAAAGAATCGAATCTTTAATAGACAGAGATTACATGGAGCGAGACAAGGACAATGCGAACCAGTACAACTACGTAGCGTAACCTCAGCCCAATACCATCAAGGTCAGGATAGGATTGGTCGGATTTATACTGTTCAGTGAATACAAAGAGACGTGTCGTCGCAAGCTCACGTTAAAAGCAGTAATTTGAAACAAAAAAAAAAAAAAAACTGGTTTAAAATAACGCATAAAGACCTCAGATCACGATCTTGCAAGACTAATCGTCAATTTATTAATTGGAAGAGTCAGTTAGTTTTAACAAAGTTCCTACAACGTTAAACCTTTCGCGTTTAATCTGTTTGATATTAAACGCGCAACGCGCGCGCTCGAGGCCGAATTATACCGACGTACTGTTTCGAGACGGTGATTAATCGCCGTCTTAAAAATGAATAGATTTGATATATTCAATTTCATTTATACAGATATTAAAGGATCGAACAATTTTTTTCTTTCAAGAACAGCGGGTGGGAGTGACAAAAAAAAAAAAAAATTTATTTTCTCAATACTTTTTTACCGTCATTTTCAAAACACAGGCTTCAGATCCTCCGTTCCACGATATACTATAGATACTAATTGTACAGAGAATCTGTTTGGAACTAATTATTATCGATCTTGTTTATAAATAACATTAGATGAAAAAGATATTTAATTTAGACCTCGATTATTCAACACGTTATCAATTCAAACTCTGATAAAAAAAAAACAACCAGATTTAGATTTTTATCTAATTTTAAAAAAGAAATGGATGAAAAAAAAAAAATTGTAGAAATTTTACTCAAAAAACGCAGGCGTGATGTATCTGTATGTATGTATATCTCCTAATTATAACAAAAAATTTAACACATACGGCGGACTACTTTTTTTTTTTGCTTTTGGCTATTATATTTAAATTCGTCGATGAGGTGAGAAGAATAATTATCCAATTATACGGAGAAGTGAGGGGAACTAACGATGAGTAGGAAAAGGTTTTCCACTGACCCAGCTGAGGCTACAAAATACCTAATTATCTATAATTTCAGACAGAAATTTGCGAATGAGACTGAACGATTTCATTGTAGAAAAAAAGAGAGAAAGAAAACGAAACAAAATATTACTATTAATAATTGAATTACCTAACTGTAATAAAAGAAGATGAACTAAATAAATAAGTTGAAAAATAAAAGAAAAGTCAAGTCAAGAGAAAAAATAAAATCAAATAAAACTTCGGGGGGGATAGACTCAGACGCCTTTTTTTGCTTTTATAACACACAGAAACAACAAGTCTCAATAGTTCTCAATAGACCAAAAGTTGTTCGTTGTTATATCAGATTGATATTGATTTTTAGATATTTGAAGATATCGTAACGTGATTGTTGATGTTTTGTATTTCATAAATTGGTGGATCCGTCCCTCGAGCTATGCGTGCGAATTTGACTTTGAATGTCAGAATAATAAGTACTTTCGAAATCTGATATTAAAAGTAAGAAGGAAAGAAGAAGAAAAAAAAGATAAAGTGATATTGAGGGACTATTTGGTGCGGCTGATTCAAGGCGGTTTCAATAATTTCATATCTAAAGATTAAAAATCGTTTTGTTTCATGAGCCAAGCCTCCGAATAGTCTCTCAAATCTAAATGTAATTTAAAAAAGAAAAAAAAACGAAAAAAAAAACAAAAAAAAATCAAATAAAACTAAACTAATTAAAGTAAATAAATAAAATGAAAGACTTGTGTAAAAAAAGTGTGTCTAGTGTTCATTATTATTATTATTATTATTTTTTTTTGTGAATAATGTGAGAATAATTAATAATAACTATTAAAGAAACTAGAAAGAAAAAAATTGAAGAGAAAGAGAAGAAAATAAATAAATACATAACAAAAAAAAAATTTACAATAATTATGGTAATCTTTTTAATGATAGATGATACTACGTCATGAATATGATGAAAAAATAAGAAGAATAAGAATGAGAAATGGAATGAAAAGAAAAAACGCGACGAAATAAACAACAGGAGAAGGATAATAATAAATAATATAACTAAAATGAATACAGAAGCAGAACTGCATAACGTAGAAATTAATGATTATTATTATTATTATTATTATTATTAAACTATAAAAGATGCAAATGAAATACTTATCATAAACAATTATCGATGAAAGTTATTGAATATAAAAAAATTTCTTCATTAGCTTATGATTTTGTATTTTGATGTTATTTATGAAGAATAGTTCTCTATTTGCGCTGGAGTTTTTTTTTCACATTATATGCAAATAAAGAACGTTATTTACATAAATAATAATGAACTGTAACAAAACAAAAAGAAAGGTACAGACAGAAACTTGCAAATTTTTACTAAAAAAAATTAAATAATACACTAGATAGTTTAATTATTACTATGTAGAATATGCTTCTGACAAAGCCTTAGCCACGCTAATCTTTAACCAGAGTTTATTTTACAATATTAAATGAGGCCCTTTTAACTTTATTCAATATTTTGTTGTGTCATTTTATTACAAATGAATAGAATAAAATATTATAAAGACTAGCGTTACTCTGGCTTTGAAAAGTAATAGGTAACTCTACGAGACTTATTTTTGTCTGATAAAAAGTTTCGTAGTATGATTCGTGAACGATTGTAAATAGTATAAGCTTCCGTACTTGCATTAAAACAACGACAAAAAATTGACCATATTAATTCTACATTATCTATTATCTCATTTCTATTTTTCTTCTTCTCATTTATTTACATTTATTAATATAAAATAAGTAATGTCCTTATTCGAATACTGAGCTAAAATTTTCACCCTAAAAATCACAATTCTTTCTCGTAATTTCTTTTTTCTACACAAAACAAAGTATCTAAGAATTTATGTTCTTTATATTTTGTATGTGATCATTCTTGGCATCAATTTCATTTATCAATGACTTAGAAAAATTCTCTGCATTAGCTCTTTTGGCTAAAAAATCAGACACCAATATAGACGGAGGCTTTCCTCCCCCATGGGCCAGACATTCCCTGCGATATCTTTCGCCAGAAATCCTACTGAACGGATCTTTCTCAAAGTAGGTCTGCCAGATCCATGATGCGATCGCTCGAGAAATTAAATACGAATAGTATTTAGCTCCGTATCCTACGAGATGGGAAAACCGGAGTTGCCAAGCCTGAATTTCGTAAAAGAAAACGATACAAAATCATAAAGAATATTAAAAAAGGATTAAATAATCCAGAGAATGAAGGAACCCACCGTATTTTCGACGTATGGTAAGCCATAGTATTTCTTCTGCAAGTCTGCTAGTATCTCTGTACTAGGCTGATCTAATCTTTTGCTGTGATAGACCTGGTCCAGCATACTGTAAAATACTTGATTCTGTAACTCTGAGGCTGGAAACAGATGCTTCGAAGCACAAAGCCTCTGAAGAATTGTATCCGGTATCGTCTCCTGCGTTTGAAAGTGTTTTGCAAAGGTGGAAACTACCTGGAATATATCAATGATTGAGTGACAATGAATTCGGAGATTGTTTGACTGCAGAATGTTAGTTTTTCTTTCTGACAAACCCTTGGATCGCTCGCAAAATACTCCATCAGTACGCTCGGTACTTCGGCAAAATCGGTGCTACATCTTGTTCCAGTAACGTGTTGGTACTGGGTTCTCCCCAGCATTGAATGCAGGGCGTGTCCCATCTCATGAAACAAGTTGTCTACTGATGAAGGGCTCAGTAGACTGGGCGAGGACCACCTCGGTGATGGTAGAGACAGCATTAAGACGACTATTGGGTTCTGGAAAGATTTAATGATTTAATATCAGCCGGAGTCCCGTTGCACAGTTAATCTCACCTGGTATGAACCATCTGCTAAAAGTTTACCACCTCTAATAGTAAAGTGGCAATCCTGATTGGGCTTTCCCTCTCTTTCATAAAAATCGCAGTAAATGTACCCAAGATTTCCTTCAACTTCGTCTATAACGGCCAATTTGTGTACGTCGCTAGCCCACACCTCACCTTGGGCAACTGGCTCCGGCTCTAGACTGACTCCGTACAAAGATCTGGTCAGGATATTTACACCCTCCATGCAAGCACCGAGGGAAAAATAAGGCGCAAATTCGGCACTCGATGTATCTAGCCAGGCTTTTTTCGCTTTCGATGTAAAAAACGTAGTGTCCCAAGCCATAAGGTCCTAAACGGTAACGAAATTAGTTGATACATTTCATACAGGGTGTTTTTTTTTCAAATTGAAATACTCTTTCGGTCATTTTCCGATTTCATAATGCATAAACAGACCTGGCTCGTCGCATTCTCTGCATTTTTCATACGTTGCATTATCTTGAAATCGTTGTTTGCTCTGTCCCTTAATTCCTCGCTTAGAATGTTCAGAAATTCACATACCACCTCAGGTTTTTCGACCGTACTACCTCTCACGGCTCTGGGAATAAAGCAAAATTTTTACAATCTAATATACGAGGGAGATGAAAACTTGACTTCAAACCAGGGCAAGTTTTCACTCCGTTTACAGCGCTCGATTAAACGATTTTTACAACCGACCTATGCGCATAAGACGGAAATCCACAGATTTCAGCCAACTCGTGTCTATCGTTTAGTAATTCTCTTAGAAGATACTCTTGCTGTGAGTCTGGGAAGAGGAATATCTTGTAGGCAGCTTCTCTGGCTATGGAATTTGACGAATCTGTGTAAAGTCCTTGCACCAGTATCTGACCCCCTTCTGTAGTGAAGCTAAACGAATAATCTTTTTATTAAATCAATGCATTTTATCGATCGTTTTTATTCGACAAACACCCCTCCCGCTTACTATTGCCTAATATTATCAGGAAGTACATCTTTCTTAACGGCTCTGGGATGAACTGCGCCCGCCATAAACCTCTGGCCAATCTGTAACAGGAGAAGAAAATTGTGAAATTTCATTCAACTGTACAATCGATTTATCTTTTCAATTGAAATTCCATTTACTTGGAGAATTCTATCGTTGAGTTGGACTACTTTCTGTCTTCTCTCTTCTGGCAAGTGAATACCACACTGCTCAAAGTCAAAGACAAACAAATTTGCAACGTGATCATCAGTTTCTGTTGTTTCTACTATATCTCCGTTGTTTACTACGTGCAGTAAGGAATTGTGCAGTTCTCTGTGAGTATTCAATCTGGAAGAAGAATAAAAACTGGTCCTATTTGTTTCTTCATTTATTTATTTATCTATCTATTTCTTTCTTTCTTTTTGCAGAATTTTGGGGATAGAGAGACTCTCATTGGCATTAAAATGAATGAAACACAATTCAAAGCCAGTTTAATCACAGCCTTTGTCATTTCGCAATATAGGATTCAAAATTGATGTCAATCTCTAAACGAATGGTGGATTTTATGAAAAGGTATGTGTAAATGAACAAAAAATACATTTCAAATACTTTTCAACGACTCCGCTAATAGCTATGCAGGCATCTTCGGCAGCATCAGAAAAGTGTTTATCGGGATGTGCGATTCTAACGAATTCCGCCAAATCTGCAACTTTGCATAGAGAGTCTGAAAGCTCGTCAAATATTTGGACCATTTTTCTATTCCGATTCTGGCTGGTGGCTTCATTTATTAAGGCGTCAGACTGTGCCATCGCTCTCCTCTTTAGTACATCAAATCCATTAGCATTGGAGAGTTCTGGTATTCCGAAAAGGCCCTGCAATGAATATTACAGAAACGCGATTGTAAGAAAGGAAATAAAAAGAGAAAATGAATTCTTGTTACCAACCGTTTCTTTCCGGGATAATAAAAAGCCAAATTTCTCTGCAGGTTTGGTGTTAAAGGCTGTAGCTAGCGGAGACCAAGTGCTCACATGTCTTCTGAGTCTCCTGGCAAAGCCAGAAGTAACGTTTTTTCGGAATAATCTCAACATTTTGTCAGAGATTTGGATTATTATTATTATTGTTATTATTTGTATTCTTTGAATGAAAAGAAAATAACTCGTAGAAAATATGGAGTGGAAATTTTAATTAATGTGTAGGTATGAATATACATAAGTGCTATACGTAAATAAATTTATAGGTTAGGATTTATGCTATTTAAAATCAATCTTATTTTTTCTAACTCAAATTGCAAATCATTGTTAAGTACTATTTCAGTGCTTTTAATCTCCAGGAAATAGTATGACTTAATAGTTAAACAGCAATAAAAATTACTATGTACAGTGATTGGGACAGCTTGATCATGTAGCAGAAGACATATCATTGCCGGGAGCACGGATCTACCTTATCTCGTGGGCTGCGAATCGAACGATGTCGGTAGAACAGAGATTGTCGTTGATAGATGACTTATCGACAGAGTTTCGAACCTGCGATATACCTACGTTATCGATAGTTTGCATAAGCCAGGAGTGACCCAAAATCAACTTGACAGCGAGCACCAAACTCAAGTTTAGATAGAATTTGGGATTTAATATCGGGGATTAATCAGAGGATAGGGAAATATTATCCTTTTTTCAGGGATGTGAATGACATTTTTATTCGTCAGGCCAAAGATCAGTAACTGGCTTTACTCTGGGTCTATTCAACGATTGATGAGATTTTTGGGTTTTTCTTTGATTTTTTATTACTTTTTTTTTTCTTATTTCGTTTCTTTTTTTAACAATTATCACAAGAAGCTGGAAGTATGGTTACCATTCGATGACTAACACATCGTAGATATTCATACTCTAGATACCCGTTCTCGGATATCAAAAGCCAAGAGCTCCAAGTTTCAAGTTTATAGTTTCAAGGTTATAGCTAATAAGGACATACAAATGGTAAGACATAATTAAATTCCGATTCATTCACTGTTCCACTCTCATCATTTACTCTTATATCTACCTTTAAAAAATCATATTCCTATCCATTATTCGAATCTGTATTCATCCATTTATACCTAAGAAGGTTTCACACCGTTCCAGCCAAGCCGACTGATCACTGTAAAAACTTGGACACAATAAACTCTTTTCAATTCATGTAATGACATTCTGTTCAAACTTTATATTGGGAGATCAATTTTAGTCTTAAGTTCTTCTCAGGAATTGAATCAGGAATTTTTCATTTCCAAGAGCAAAGTTTCTCAGTTTGAATTGAAACAAAATCATCTTTGATAATCCCCAATATTTCTGCCTTACGAAAAACTGTCTTAATCTCAAATGTACTAGAGCAAAAATTAACTTTGATCTCAGAACTGATTACAGAATATTGAGAAACTCTCCGTCATAACTAAAAATAAAGGAGAAATAAAATTCAGAATTGCATAGATAGTTGAAATGATCGATAATCCAAGAATCGTTTATAGATCTGGTCCTAAAACTGGATCATCGATCTTCATTTCTTGTTATCTATCTCCTAATAGTTTATTTTTATTTTCTTTCCCTTTTACCTAGTCCGAGACAGGGGCTCGTGGAAACAATTTATTCTCTGCCGCAAGACAGCTGGCAGAAAGTGAAATACATCTAATAAAAGTGATAGAAGGGACCAGAAAGAGTAACAGAAAAGTTGTTAAAGGAACTATGTCTACCACGGTTAAAAATACTGGAGGAAAAAAGGCACCACGATCTTCTAATGTAAGTATTAAATATTGTGGCTGCGGGATGAAAAATAAACCAAACACTATTGCTGCTCCTCCAGCTTCACTTTCATCAACTGCATTGATCAGTAAAGACAAATACTTGAGAGATAACGAAAAAAAAAAGAGAAATCAAATAATCTCTGACATAATTTAGTATAAATACGTACTAGAAATTAGACGAATACATGAGTTTATAGCTGCACTTTGTTGATAAGAACTTCTGCTCTTTGCAGCTTGAAATCGTAAATACTTCTAATATCATGAAACTGAGAATATTTACTAAACGCTTAATCTTATCTGTAGAAACAGACTGACAAAAGCCAGTATATTTCCTACATCATTAGCATCCATTCCTTTGTTCTCATATCAACTGTTCTCTAAGTTATTTGGATATTAAGAAACAATCATACTTTTGCTGCAGTACCAATAACTTTAGTTTAAAATGTTTGATACTGAGGAAGAATGTGAGGTGATTTACCTTTACTTATACCTAAGTATCCACCTCTTTATTATTCAATAAATATTTTCAATGTTTTTAAATCGAAAGGTGAGGCCTTCAGCAGCTCTTATAGCAGCGAAGCGAGAAGCAGCTCAACGCAAGCTGACCAATGGGAAGAAATCCGGCAATACAATCCTTACGGATATTTACCATAAAGCTATAGAAGCACAGTCAAAAACTCGTGGGGAAACTGGTCTTGTTTATGATAATTCAATGGCAGAGCACAGGTGTCTATGGGATTTAAATTACCCTGAATGTCCTGAGCGGTTCACGAGGGTTTTAGAAAGGTGTAAAACCATGGGTTTGGTGAGCCGATGCAAGTTCATAGAACCCCGTAATGCTAGCCATGAAGAACTGCTGCTGCAACACACACAGGAACAAATAGACATACTTAAAGCAACTGACGAATGCAAGGATGAGGATATTTTGGAGAAATTGTCCTCAAAGTATGATGCTGTCTACGTGCATCCTGTAAGTTAATCTTCAGAGTCTTAAATTACTTTCAAATTGTGGTATACAGGATATGTGTACCATTTTGAAATACGCTTAACTCACAAAAGTAATGTATTTTTCTGTGTAGATTATGAATCTGCAGTAAAAACTAGGGGTTTCTATTTAAAAAAAACAAAAGTTACCTCATAAAAACCACATAAAAGCCTATAAAAATTCAGAACCCATTATCAAATGTCCCCCTCGGAACGATACAACTTTTGTCTGAAACATTTTTCAATAGCATCTCCAGTTTTTGAGATATCTAAATCCGTATTTTAAAATGTGACACACTGTATATGGTTTTCTCACTAACAGGAACAAGAAAAATCTCAGGAGCTTCATTCACTACAATTCAAATATCACACTTGCCTTGTAATTGATTCTCGTTTTTTTTTGTTTTTTTTTCAAGAAGGAATACAGCCGTTCCGGGCTCCAAGATGCTATAAAAATCGTTTTACGCTTATTAAATTCATTCGTCAACACTTAAGGGCTAGATTTAGGTTCTGACACAGTTTTCAAATACGGATTTGAATATGAAGCCTGTTTTTTATAGTCAACTTACAGATTGTCCCTGCTAGCTGCTGGCTCGACGATAGATCTGGTCGATAATATATGCAGAAAAAAGATTCAAAACGGAATGGCTATAGTAAGGTAACAATAATTCTTCTACCAGTTATTCACTCTGCTCAACTTTGATCTACAAACAATCTCTGAACCACGATAATCACTATTTTCAGACCACCAGGTCATCATGCTATGAAATCTGAATACTGCGGCTACTGTTTCTTCAATAACGTGGCTATTGCTGCAGAAAAAATGCTTGACAGCAAATTGGCTAACAGAATATTAATCGTTGATTGGGATGTACATCATGGTCAAGCTACTCAGCAGATGTTCTACAACGATCCACGGTATAAGACCGAAAATTCTATTTTGAGACAACAAATCGATGAAATTTTCCTTTACTTCAAGAAAAAAAAAAAAAACTGTAACTCAATTGGACTTGACATGTAGCTTATGAGATCAATCGATTTTAATTTTCCTGTATTTGTTTCCAGGGTAGTCTATTTTTCTATTCATCGATACGAGCATGGTGAATTCTGGCCAAATCTTAGAGAGTCAAATTACATCTACGTTGGTGAGGGTAAGGGAGAAGGATACAACTTCAACATTCCTTTGAACAAAACAGGCATGACCAACGCAGACTATCTTGCTATATTTCAACAGCTATTACTCCCGATGGCTTACGAGGTGAATTACTGTGATTCAATATAATTTTTCTATTTATAAAAAAAGGGAAAACTATTTTTCATTCATCCCCAAGTGAAGTATAACTATTTATTTAACTTGCACAATCTAAATAATTGCATTATAATTTTTATTAGGCCTTATAAATAACAAACAGATCTATTTACATCGGATATTAAAATAATTCTAGTTTCAACCGGACCTAGTAATTCTCTCAGCTGGTTACGACGCAGCCCTTGGTTGTCCGGAGGTAAAATAATACAAACAGTAATGTATTAACAAATTTCTTTCTTTAATTATCATAGTTTTCTCCCGACCTTGTCGTTGTCTCTGCCGGATTTGATTCAGCAATTGGGGATGAGAAGGTAGTTATTGTTTCATCCCTAAAAGTCTTCAAGTTTTCATTTTCAGCATCAAACATGTATTCCTTTTCGCCCCTTTCTTCCTAAAACAAAAAAAAAAAAAACAAGAAAAATCATATACGATTGTAAATTTTTATCAAATATTAATAGACAAATCGTTTTAGGGTGAGATGGAAGTGACGCCGGCATGTTACGCGCATCTTTTATCGTCTCTGTTGGGTTTAGCTGGTGGAAAAGTAGCGGTAATATTAGAGGTGAGAATCGATAGCAAATAACGAATCAGTCATCCTCAAAAACTAGCTTATCTTATCCAAAAATATTTACAGGGTGGTTATTGCCTCAAATCACTGGCCGAAGGAGCCGCTTTAACTCTACGGGCTTTGCTAGGCGATCCTTGCCCAATGCTTCATCCCCTCGAAACTCCGTCTGAGAGGTGATATACCACGTAATGGAAGGATAGAAAAAAATCAGTATATGTATAACTAGATGGATAAACCTTCACGATTATTTTCAGCATACGAGAAACAATCCTGAACGTTATATACGCCCAGAAGAGTTATTGGACCTGTTACCAGTACCAAGACACCCACAGTATTAATTCTGTGACACGTAATATTGAAGAAATGAACAACAGACACCTTCCTGTTGTTCTTTTCAAGTAAGACTAACGTGAGATTCGATTTTTTTTTCATTGCTAATATTCACACAGATGAGGTAAACAAAGTATAAATTATTTCGCAGGGGTGATGAGACCAAGCCAGATGTATACGAGACTCGTAACTGTTATCCGGTTCCCAGCAAAGAATTAATCGCCGAACTTGATATGAAATTGGATTTGTTAATAGAGTGTAAGTTTTTACAGATTAGTTAAAAGGACTGATTAGTTTTTAGCGTTATTTGCTCTTTGTAAAACGATAAAAACCTTCTAGTCACGAACCTAAACAAGGCGCCGAATAAGCTATGCGTTGTATACGACGACAGAATGCTCAGTCATATTAATATACCGGATACAACGCACCCGGAAAAGCCGGAAAGAATATCAGAAATTTTTTTGAAACACGAGGAGTACGGGCTTTTAAAAAGATGCCACTTACTGCAGGTACGCAGGCTGCTGCCGTTTGCATCATACTTTTAACATCCGATACTGACGTTGGATTTATTAGTCAATTTTGTGTCACAAGGGAAGAATGGCGACTGAAGAAGAACTCTCACTCGCTCATTCCTTATCGCATATTGAAACGATGAAGAAAACCGCTTCAACAAAGCTCAAGGATCTGACTAAACAGGCTTCCGAATTAAAGTCAGTTTATCTTCACACGGAAACGTGGAACAGCGCTTGTGTCTCTACCGGATCGCTGCTTCAAGTAGTGGACAGTGTTTTGAACGGGGAAAGCCAGTCTGGTGTGGCAATAATTAGGCCGCCCGGTCACCATGCTGAGAAAGATGCAGCGTGTGGATTCTGCATCTTTAACAACGTTGCAGTGGCCGCTAGATACGCCGTTAAAAAATTTAATTTGAAGAGGTAAATAAGCGAGGAAGGAAAGAAAAGAGCAGAGAGAAAATAACGACTTGGTTTTCTTTTTCAGAGTCCTTATAGTCGACTGGGACATCCATCATGGTAACGGTACCCAGAGTATTTTGGAACAGGATCCAAAAATCTTGTACATATCAATCCACCGCTATGACAATGCTAGCTTCTTCCCAAATTCAAAGAAAGCCAACTATACAGTGACTGGCTCTGGACCTGGGGAAGGATTTAACGTTAACATTCCTTGGAACAAGAAAGGAATGGGTGACGCCGAGTATATAGCTGCTTTCCAGCAAGTTGTCATGCCTATTGCGTACCAATTCAATCCTGAACTTGTATTGGTGTCTGCAGGGTTTGACGCCTGCATCGGAGATCCATTGGGCGGTGAGAAAAGACTTTGATTATCCTTTAATCCTTTTTGAAATGATTGTTTTCGAATTTTTTTCATTAAGTACCGAGTGTATCGTTAATTTTTCCCATTGAGTGTAGCTCCGCTATGTGTTGTCGATTTATCTAATTATCCTTATTTCTGTGCTTATTTCTCAGGATGCAAGGTGACTCCGGAAGTATACGGCCATCTGACTCATTGGCTTTCTTCGCTTGCCAACAGTCGAGTTATTCTGACTCTTGAGGGAGGATATAACGTCAGTTCTATCTCCTATGCAACGTTAATGTGCACAAAAGCTCTGCTAGGTGATCCGCTGACGATGTTAGAACCGCATCAAATTCCGTGTTCAAGCGCAGTGAACTCTATAAACAACGTTTTGAGAACGCACAAACAATACTGGCCTAATTTAATGTTTCAAATGTCTTTGCCAAAGGAAAATCTACTCCCGAATATAAAGGGGTCTCGTAATAAGTCAGAAAAACGAAGAGGATCTCGCAAGACGTCAGAATCTAAGATAGCGTTTGAGGATATCGAGAGTGAAAAACTTGAGATTTGTCTGCCGATAGATAAGAACAGTCTGAGCATGGTAACTGATGAGGAAATCAACAAGTTGCAAAACGAAGTTGAAAATATGAAGATAAAAAATCTGGCGACCAATACTCTTGGCATGGATGTAGATACCGAAATTACGCCAGTGACTAACGTCGAACAACTCAGCAAGGAGAACGAAAATTCCTCTATTAATTTTCTACTTTCAAAACTCGGCAAGACCTGCGTTAATCCTAATCAGAACAAGGGAAGTGGATCGAACAGACGCAACGAAGGAGCGGATCAAAGTGGCAGTGCGGGAGGGAGTGGAGCTGCTGGAAATACTGCGAGCGGAGGAAATTCGACTAATTTGATTCAATATCTGTCCGAAAATATGCAGGTTTGTTACTTGTTCGGATATTTTTATTGAAAAAATTGTATTTAAATATACTACAGACCCATCAAACTTCAACTACCATTATATCAAATAATTTTGAGCTTCATAAACTTTTTTACAGGCTTTGGTAGATGGGGAAATGTTCGCAATAGTACCGCTACGAGAATGTCCCCATTTACCAACAGTTCAGGAAGTGCCTGATTCAGGGATAGACGTGTCAACCCCTTGCCAAGAGTGTGATAGCACTGCTGAGAATTGGATTTGCTTGCAATGTTATACCGTTCATTGCGCTAGGAGTATAAATCAGCACGCAGTTACGCATGGGCAGGAAACTCAGCATCCTTTGACTCTGAGCTTCAGTGATTTGTCTGTTTGGTGTTACGGCTGTGAAGCCTACATCGATAACCCGGTGGGTCTAGTCATTTGACTTTGTTTAACTTGCTTAAGTACGAGAGAATCAGGACTCATATGAATAATTCTGCATTTTATATTCTCTAGCGACTTTATGCAGCGAGAAACGCGGCTCATCGAAGCAAATTTAGTCAAGATTTACCCTGGACATACGACGATCAACAAACCTCGTAACCATTCTGTTAAGGAATAGTGATAATTCACTGTTTAGGTATATACATAATCGATTGCCACGCAATAACAAACATTTATTTCATACATTCTTTCAGTAGGCGGATAGGATATTCCGTTCGACTTATGTATCTTTGGTAAATGTTTAAATACGTGAATTGATAATACTGAAAAAAAATTTTATGAGTATGTAGATAATATTTGGCGATCAAAAGATTCTTCATTAATATTCTGTTAGCTATTATTAACGAAGCATGGAATGGAAAACTATCAATTCTTATTATCGTGCAATGAAAAAAAAATTATGTATCAACTAAACGTAATGTTACCGATACTTTGCTCCAGGGCAACGTAAATATACTTGTAAATTAGTGTAATATCATTTAAAGATAATCACTGTAACAAAGAGAATAATTATTATAACAGTTCAGAAGTTTTTTTTTTATATATACAATATATATATTTTTTTCTATTTCTTTGCATTCTCATAACAGATTTTTCTTGATTTCTTTATTTTCATTAAAACTATTATTAACAAATCAATAAATACATTCCTTTATAATTGATTCATGATACGAAGAAATAAAATAATATCAATTATAATATACAATACCTCAGAGATTTTGAAAGGGTATACATTTAATATGTAGAGTAATGAATAATTGAGTTCAGATCAGATTCAGTCTTCTGATTATCTGTATCTAGTACCTACGGTATCGAATTTCGTATAAAATATCAAAAAATCGGCCACACAAATTACTTGGAATTTAATTAATATAACAACTATTCAAGGCATAGATGCGTGCTAAGTTCTTACACACATGTGTATATCTATTACATAGAAAATGTATAAATGAAAGTTTTGAAGCAATTGTCGAGTCAAGTTTGCTGAAAGCATTTATCAATAATTACTTACGTCTAATTTCTGAGTAGATTCTTTCAATAATTGTATAATTACTTAATTGCCAGTCAGTACATGACTGTATTCTTAGCAAGATGCGAGCTCGTTGGGTCAGGAGATTCTATTTTTAATAAAACTAAGCCTAGTTGACGAAAGATTTTGTTCAAATTTTCAAGAATATTTTCAACAAATTTCTTTGTACATATTTCTAGCGTATCAAATTCTTTACAATTGTTTAAAAAATCTACAGTTGGTAATTTTTCAACGGATATATGTGGGTAGAATATTTTCACAGTTGAACAACTGAATGATTTTGACTCGTTGCTGAATCTATAGCTGATAAATTCGTCCACAAAACTAGCAGGCAATGCATAATAAATACGATAAGGCTGTTTTTTATTCCTCAATTTCTTATCACACTCTTCTACTTTCTGTAATATATTATCATAAACATTTTCAACACTTTCAGACCCTTGTTCATAAAGATAAAAGTCTTTGGCGAGCTTGTATTTACGCTGTTCTCTAGTTACGTAAGTCTTGCGCGTATTTCTTAATTGTAGTAAAGCTGTCGGTATAGAATATATGTGTGAAGTAAATAAATGGACGTTAGTAACGTAGGGCTTGGCTTTAAGCTCCGTCGCTAGATGCGTTGCAAGTGGCAATACTCCGCCCTGATGAGCAAAGCCATAAAAAAACGTTAAAACTATGTTAACAACGTACCAAACTACGAGCATTTTGTTAATGGTATTCTTATTGCGTTTAAAACGATATTTGGCATCGTTAGACCCGGTCTGAGAAACTGTATCGACGTTTGAGACATGGCGTATTCTTTGAGAGTGTAAAAATATCAAAGGCAATGTAACCGGGATTAAAAATCTGGGTTCTTGATGCGGGAAAATTGATAATATCAAAATTGGTAGGATAAAGGAAGCCGTCATCAGACCAATTATGCTTTGGATTCGCGGCAGCTCAGACCACCGACCCCTCAGGCCTCTGAAAGATAACAAAATATCATAAAATTGTTTACAGGTATTGCTGCAATGTGATTTTTTCAGTGTATGGGATCTTCTACTGTTTGAAGAATTAGAAAAAAAAAAATAAAGCCAGTTTTTAACTACCTATAAACCATGCTGACGAATGCCCAGAGTCCAACTATCCCCAGAATATTGTAGAGTAGAGGAACGTTGACGAGGAGATGGAGGAATCTTGGATGTAATCCATGATTTTCTAAGTTTTTAGTAACAGAGTTGTATTTGAAAAAATTAAGGGGCGTAACTACAAAGTTGTTTATGCTTATCTCAAGGTTTTGTATTTCACTGACAGTTAAATATCCAAAATAAAAACTGTCCGTCAGTATGAAAAGTGCAGCAGTTGGAAAGCCGCATAATACGAAAGTGAATATCCTAATATGAAAGTCACCGAGCCCAATATTCTTTGACCCAAGTCCTCGTTGGAGCCAAAAGAATATTGGGGCAAATGCAAATGCCACAAAAGTAGGGCGATTGAAGATACCGATAACTGTGATTGTTGCTAGAATTAAACAATTGTTCAATGAATGAGAAGGCAGAGATGCACGGAGTTTGAAGTACTTTACTCGGTCCACTGGGTTTCCAGCTCTCTTGTATTTTTCAGATAAGTAGTCGTCTTTGTAGACAATCTGAAATAATGTATACAAAATATATTTCATGAGAGTAATCAATAACTGCATCGAAAAAGCCCCCATATTCACTGCCAAAAATCATAGATTGATGTTTAAATCATAATGATTTTTGATAATGAACAAATATCAAAAACAAAGCCTGATTTCTAATATGGAACTCTGTTATAAGGAAGGAATAGAAATTGAGCAAATAGCTAGTTTCAGGACTTCATCATTTAATTTCATCATAAAAATCCTTAATTTGAATCATGGAGGCTTTTTCCGAAACCCCTCCCATTTCCAGCCTGTTATTCTCACCTCATCAGAATTTGCCATGCACTTAGCAACGAAGTAGAGCAACGCAGCGGTGAGTATGAGTTCAATAGTATTTGAGAAAGTCCTGGTAGCGTAAACGATAATAACATAAGAGCTTGCGTAAGTGATAAGTCTAGTCCTGTAGTTCTGCCCATAGATATAGCAGATTTTGTACAAAAAATAATCTGACAAGAATGAAAGTGCGCAAATAAAGATTCTAGGGAATGTGACCAAGAAAAAAGGGGACTTTAACGTAGTACCAAAAATATAAAACCAGTAGGGAGAAATCCTGGTCAGAATTGAATATGGTATTCCTATTGTTAGGTAAGGAATTGTTATACTGCGGATTGGGAATGTCGCGTTAAATTCCCAAGGCTTGTAGACATCAATATCAAAGTATTCTCCTGTAAAGAAAAAGCAGAAAAATAATGAATGAAAGCTTGCGAGAGGATCGTTTGAGAAAAGGAGAAACTTACCGGCCACGACTTCAATGGATTGAAAATATTCATCAGGATGTATGTAACCAATTTGTGGCATAAGGGTAAGCACGAATCTGAGAACAGCCAATAGCCAGTAGGGCACAAGGTTTAATTTTATCACCGTAGGATCGGCATTGTCTTTTATGAATCTGTTGTATTCATAAGGCATTTTTTAGCCAGTATTTTATATACATCTATTATAATACAGGAATTTGTTCTTTTTATAAGCATGTACAAGTTGTTGTTGTTTTCTTTTTTATTAAGAGGTATATGTGTCTGTGTGCTAGTTCTCTTTTAAGAATGATGATAACGAACTTAAATTATATTTCTTAAGTTCGTTAGCCATTATGTTTCGAGTTGAAAATAAGCATTGATCACAGACTTAAATTTTTAAGTAACGTTTGTTTGATCTTATTCATTTGCTCCTAGAATTTAACAGATATAGCAATAGCACTGTTTCATTAACAGGGAGATTACGCCATCCAGTGCCAGAGAAGATAACTATAACGAAATTGCGGGAATGAATCGAATCGACCAAGCATGCCTTGGCAACTGCACAACAGCATACAAGAAAATTAACTGTCACATACGTAAGATATCGTCGAATTTGATTAGACATTAGTGTTTTATGTTAAAACTAATCATTACTCCCAATTAAAGAAGCTGTTGTATGAAAGTATAACATCATTAATACCTTGCAAGGTATTAATTATTGATGAAGCTGCTAAAATTCTTGCTTCGCTATTTCCCACCAGGTAAATATATCTACAGCAACATTATTCCACACCTTATATTTAGTTCTTATGAACAGTTTTCGCTTATAAATTCATAAATATGTAAATGTATAAACCAAATTGTTTACCATTTACAATTATCTCTATTTTAAGGCATAGCTCTGGAGTATCAACAAGGCGGGGATATCAAAACCAAGATGATAGATCTTCTGGACTTGACTGCCAAGTAATCAATATCTTCTTTCTATTACATAATAATTGCATTGAAATTTTTACCCAAAAATATTTGTTGAAAATCTTTTAAAAATTCTGAAAATTTGCTTATCATGCTTTTTCGAATAATATACGTTATATAATTATCTGCACGAGTTTTGAAAAAAAATTCTCAAAAACATATTTGACAATGTATAACATTGCAACTTGCAGTACGGACATCAAAGCTTTGGCTGAGAGCATCAAAGCAGCAGAGCCAATTGTAACTGATGGTGTTACGGATCAGTTGGTAGAAACACTACAAAAATTGCAGTCAAAAGTCTGTGATGGTAATGTGAAACGATACTACAAGTACAAGACACTACAAACTCATTTGTTACCTCTGACCAATATTGCATTTGATAAATTAGGTAAAAGGTACTTAATTATAGCTATTCTATTATACTATAGTCTGATAGATCAATACATATCGAAAACTACTCTCCCTCCTATGATGCGCATGATCCTCGCTAAAATTTTCTATCGATAATAATAATATAGAAAGAAGACTGGAAATATTATACAAGATGATGGATCTTTGCTTTTTATTGAGACCCTTTTTTTTACACAAAAGGTGCAGGATATTACTACTGAATATTAGTTTTTATTTGGCAACAGGGCTTGTGTATTAGTTGAGTTTTAATTTGACACTAGGTATTCTAACATTACATGTAGTATTATCTATTTCTGTATAATTTTGTTACCCAGATGCCTGACGGGCAGCTATGACCGAACTTGTAAAGTTTGGGACATTGACAGTGGAACGGAGCTTCTTACTCTCGAAGGCCATAAGAACGTAGTATACGCAGTTTCCTTCAACAATCCTACCGCGTGAGTAATTGTTGGGGAACTGGGTGGGATTGACAAATTTATAGCAGTTTGAATAACATCGATCATTCATCCTACAGAGATAAAATAATGACCGGATCTTTCGACAAGACTGCAAACATATGGTGTTCGCAAACTGGACATTGTCTTCTCAGTATGTGGGGCCACGATGCGGAGGTGGTTGTCGTTCAATTTTCTCCTACCCAAAGCCGAGTAGCCACTGCCTCGATGGATGCCACCGCAAAGATTTTTCACTTAGGATCTGGTCAGTTTATTTTTAACAATTTATAAGCATTGGCTGCTCACGTCTTGAGCTGTTCGAAATCGTATGGTTATACCTATTTTGCTAAGGAGATGGGGTGAAAATCGCGAGTCAGTAAATCAAGGGCATCCCCCTCAATAGATATTAACTTTTTACAAAGTATAGCTAACACATTTTTGAGTTTGATATATAAACCTTACTCGAGACTCACCGTTAATTTCTTTCATCTTGAATTAGTAGTAGGTTCTACATTTCCATACAGCCTCTTCACTGAGTGTCTTCACAGATCTTTCAGCCATCACTACTGTTTGATGCTGCTTTTTTACTTTATTCTAGCCATGGTTTTTAGCAACTTCGACAGCCAGATAAGGTTTGCGTAAAAACCCATTTTGAAACAGGTCTATTTTGCTGTGCAGGTCGTTTTAAACAGTTACTCTACTCGCATAGCTTCCTACTATGGTCGTTCTACTTGCTTATCTATTGAAGATAATCTATGTAAACTTTGATTGGACTCTATCCTATTTGGAGGGAAGTGATAAATTTTTACCCTATACTAAATGTGCGCTAACTCGTATGTTCTGTTGTGTGCATTATATTGAGTGAATGAAATGAAAATAATTGATAACAATCAATTAATACTACGAGTATAATCATTTTATCTATACAAGTAAATATTATGATTTCATTGCTTAGGTCAGGAATTAGGCACCCTGAAGGGACATACTGCGGAGGTGATAGCTCTCCGTTATAATAATGATGGAAATCAAATAATCACTGGTGCTTTTGATGGGACTATAAGTATTTGGGATACGCGAACCATGCAGTAAGTTTATCACCATGATAAGCAGTAGATAGTAGATCCTGTATTAGAATAAATATCCTTCGTATTTATGATGTTTTATTCATACAGATGTATAATATTTGAGTGTATAAATTTAAATCTTTGCAATTACTCCTCCTTTGCAGACGTACGAGTGTTTTGACCGGCCACCACGAAGAGATATCCAATTGTCATTACAATTTTGACTGTTCGCTAATAGCCTCCTCTTCCATGGACAAAACAGCCAAGGTTTGGGATGCTCGAATGAATTCCTGCCTCGCTACGATACTTGGCCATGAAGACGAGGTCCTGGACCTTTGCTTTGATAACAAGGGCAAAAAGCTGGCAACAGCTAGTAGTGATACCACAGCACGGGTTTGGGACGTTGCAACAAACTTTGAACAAATTTCAGTAATGGCGGGACATCGAGAGGAAGTTTCAAAGGGTAGGAATTTCCTCTTTTGTAAATTAACTTCTCAATTCCAATGATATTAATTATGCTCCCCTTATATAGTATGCTTCAGTCCTAACGGCCAACAATTACTAACGTCTTCAATGGATCGAACTGCGCGTCTATGGTCTTTGGAAACCGGATGCTGTGTTCAGATGCTGAGTGGTCATACAGACGACGTTTTTAGCTGCGCATTTTCATACACTGGAGACACAATAGTCACTGCCAGTAAAGATAACACTTGCATGATCTGGAGGTGACTTGATTGGTTCCAGGTGAGTGCCTAGCTCCTCCTGGCTACCTTGTTCCTGATCTATGTGTTCTACTTTTACGTAAGATAATTATGGCTGAATATTCCATTAATATCAGCCATCTGCCCCTGCCCATTGCTGATTGAAACGATCAATTGACATTGTATTAATGTTTAGAATAAGGTATATAGCTATTATTATAAAGGGATGTATGTATTTTGATGTAGTTATATGTATATGGATAGAGTAATATCAAAATTTACATTTTTTTGGTAAGTTTATAATAGAGATTAAAGGAGCTAAAAGTGTTTGAAGAAATGTTATAATATATTAGGCAAAGGAGGAAATGGACGAATCTGCAGTCAGTTTGTAACGTTAGATAGTGATCTCGCTGCGTTATTTAGCTGCAAAGACTGTGCTAGATATTTACTAATAGTTTTTGCACAATCAAAATGTTTTTAATGTACCATGACTGATATATTGATTTATTTATAGCTAGATATAAGTATGTATAATTCAATACATAAGTGTTTATTGAAGAATTGAAAATAGCTGTGAAAGCAAGTCGAATCAAATTATATACACTATAACAGATAGGTATACGCATATGGTTTAAGCAATATGATAATATGAATAATATAAACATTATTGCAAATTAGGTAATCAATTGTTATCTATGTTGTAAAATTGTGTATTTTCATGTAAATTACTACAGTACAGCTCACACGCATACACTCATCTCGATTATTAGATCAAATAAAATTAATCACTTTATTGTTATTAATAAATCGTATTTAGCATGATTCGATCGTCTGTTTTTACTACCTTATTTTACAATGTCTGTACATTCTTTGTTTCAATTTTACTACATACTTATTTATGTCAATTTCTTATTGGAAAACTGTAACGGAGAACCTGTGACTTTGGAAAAAGGTAAGCGGAGATGCTAGCGAGTCTGGTAAAAGAGGACGAATGTACTCATTGACGAAAAAAAATCTTACTTATTGTCTAGTTTTTAAAGTACTGATCAATAGTACTGATCAATAGTTCTAACATAATGCTTGTAATTCTGTTACAGTAGAATATAAACTCTCATTCAGAATGTATATTGGACTCAAGTCTGTCTAATTTTAGTAAGGTTAGGTAGTGTAGTATTCTGCAAATAAAGAGATTTGACCAATTTTGATGGGTATATATTTATATTTAAGAAATCATAACAAATTTTGAATAACTTTGATAATCTTCTGATCCATTTTTGGTGAAATTTTATTTTACAATGATCAACAATGAGTTACCTACATCTGTTCGCACACGACCTTACCGACGCTACATACATTCACACGGTAATGTAGTTATGTATGTAAATGGACTGGATAGATGGCGACACGTGACTTGCGATTGCATAAAAGAATGCATTCTCAGGAAAGTGTCCGTCGTTCTCAGTTGTTTCACTCGTTGCCGGACATTTTGGAAATGTTTTTTGCAAGTATTTACTAATCATAAACAATCGAGTTGTGAATAACTGTGATTCGAAAGAGTGTGAAAATGCCGAACGTTATTTACACGGTTCCCGAAAGGGTGGAAATGGTTAGGCACCACGAACAAGGGTTAAGTTATGGTCGGATTCGTGATCACTTCGCCGCAACGTATCCCGACCGACCTATACCGTCGAAATCAACGATCGGGAAGATAGTGAAAAAGTTTTGCCAAACCGGTAACATCGATCCTAGTTTAACCAAACTTTCATATCCGAGTACTCAGCTCCCCGAAGAAACAAAACTCAACATTTGCTTGGCCGTTGAAGAAGGACTGAAAAAACCATTATCAAAAATTGCCCAGGAACTTCAGATCTCAAAAGCCTCAGTTCAAAGGATAGTAAGAAGCCACAAGTACAAGACCAAGTTCAAACCTTACGATTTAAGAAACTCAAATAATAAGAAAATCACGCCGCCTATCGTCAACGAAGAAGATGACACAATGACTGATTCATCGCCGCTACATTTTTCCCTTTGGAGTTATTTGAAACATAAACTACACTCTGAAGGTCGTATCGAAGAACTTACCACACTGTGGGACAGAGTAACAGAAGTACTCGTAGAATTGGATCCTGAAATGATTTCAAGAATCAATTGTGCCTTGGACATTACACCGCCGGATACGAAAGAGTTCTTAACAATATTTTGCGACCAAAACTCTAGTGAAAGTAGTTAGGACAATAACATGCTCTCGTTGAACAGAATTTATCCTTTCTACTCCTCATAAGCTCCTTTAAACACTAAAACGCCTTCCAAAACTGGCTCCCAAAGTTGTCGTAAGTTGCACTACATATGCATACTGCATTCGAGAACTGATGATCGGTTCTTACTCCTCGTAAACTGCTGTCTGAGATCAGCTCTAATTGCTGCGTTGATAGGGTATATAAAAATAAATATTTTCAAAGAAATGAGTACTAGAAAATAGAATATATTTTGTATGTGCTTTTACAATTAATAAAATAACATGTCAAAGCACTTTGCAGCTTTGAGTAAATAATTCTATAAGAAATCTTTATTTGTTATTGAGTTTGTAATTTTTTTTTCACCAATCCTGTTTTCGACAATGTTATCGAGGTCATAGTTAATAGAATGAGAAGTCGCTTTGCACAAATATTTGCTGTATGTTTACACCGATTAAAATGACCTAGAAAATTTGGAGTTTGATAAAATTTTAGAATTTTTTTTCGTGTCGATTGAATGAAGAAATTTGAAAAAAAAAAAATCATATCTAAGGTGTATATCTCCTTGATGATGAATTGTTATCCCATAATCGTCAATAACTCTCACCTTCGTGTTTCAGACACAAGGATGATGTGCTGGGATCACGGATTTATCCTCGATGGCTCCATTCTATTCATCTTACTATTAGGGTAATTTATTGAATCATTAATTAAGGTTCCTTGAAGACAATTGATCATAATAAGACCAAGACTAAACTCCTGATCGAGGTGTAGTAATGTAATGTTCAAGAATGGATTCCATACAAATTGGATCAACCATAAAAAAAAAGACTCGATGTTACTGATTTTTTTTATTCTCTTTATACGTACGGAATATTTTCAGATATTCATATCTAAAAGGGGAAATCATATAGAAACATAATTCGAAGAATTTTTCGTACTGTTTTCTCTCATTATTACTGTCTTGCAGCTCACAGCTGTTGAAAATTATATACTAGTAAATAATTTCATGAACTAACATTTCGTTCTTCTTCAATCAATTTTACTTTTTAAGTACACAGATGATACTGTAACATACATAAACTCAGCTGTAAATTTCGTTATAGTAATACATACACACATGTGCTGGAAAGAAAATATCAGCCTTTTTATTATTCATCATTTATGATGAGCTCAAAAACCCCGACTGCATAATCCTATAATAATCCCTTATTCCATATCTTTGATAAAAAACAGGTAATTAATAACAGCGATATTAGAACTAGGCGAGTTAGAAAACGCGGTCGATTAAGACTGAGCGAATTAGAAAAGCGCGGTCGGTTTTTACCGCCAAAAATTTCAGCACACCTCCTCGGGTCAGATGTTCTCCTGATACCAGGAGCAATTTTTCAGCTTAAAATTTCAGAAAATTCTTAATTTCGTAAGTGAATGAGACATGCAGAGAGACACATCTATACGAATGCATGCTTGCTTAGATATAGACTCAGGGGTTTTCCCGCCAAAAATTTCAGCACACCTCCTCGGGTCAGATGTTCTCCTGATACCAGGAGCAATTTTCCGACTAAAAATTTCCAAA
>OX451213.1:1569001-1596507 GCA_949628255.1 Macrophya alboannulata
CGAATGCATGCTTGCTTAGACATAGACTCAGGGGATTTTCCCGCCAAAAATTTCAGCACACCTCCTCGGGTTAGATGTTCTCCTGATACCAGGAGCGATTTTTCGACTCAAAATTTCAGAAAATTCTATATATATCGTAACCGAATGAGACATGCAGAGAGAGAGAGAGAGAGAGCGTTACAGCTATACGAATGCATGCTTGCTTAGACATACACTCAGGGTATTTTCCCGCCAAAAATTTCAGCACGACTCCTCGGGTCAGATGTTCTCCTGATACTAGGAGCAATTTTCGACTCAAAATTTCAAAAATTCTAAATCACTTAAGTATATACATATACAGACTCGCATGAAGATATACGTCTGTACAACTGCATAATTCAGCTCTAAAGCATGGTTGAATGAGACAAGGCATCGGAAAGCGCGATCAAGACTGGGCGAGTTGGGAAAGTATGATCGATTGGGATTGGGGAAAATTTGTAAAAAGGCAACTTATAATTATATCTTAAAAATAAATAGTATTCATTGCATTTGATCGAGTCTCTTTATTTGCCTCTCGAGATACAAGTCATCTTAATATATAAATCGCATTTGTATTACATACTACAATAATATACTACCTAATGCAACTACATATTTTCAAAATGTATATGGAATATCATCACCGTATATGTATATGCACTTGGATAAAGATTATCTTCATTAATATTATAATATGAAAAATATCAACATTAAATCTACAAATTGATTATCCAAAATTGTACAAAAAAAATCAATGTGCAATTACAATGCCATTAAAACACTGCAAAATAATATTTTTTGTAATTTGTATTTGTTTAGGTTAGTATCAAGTCGGCAGACTGCGTATGTGCATCTCTGCAGAATACAGTATTATATCGTACTGTTACCATGTGACCTAGGGTTTAAATAAAAAAATACATAAATAAACAAATATCTTTTCGGAGTATTCACATTGAATCTCGTTAACGCAACCCCCATACGTACTCTCTGACGCCACAAGGGCCACTGACCCCGCAGCTGCAGGTGCGGCTATTCAAGTTCAAGGTCGTTGCTCTCCCCACCAACAGGGTCTGAAATGGTATCGCCATCTCGCGGTCGAAGCGACGGACTCCTTCTGTCGGTAAGACCGGTATCTGCCAGAAAAAAGTGTCTGCTATTTCAGACCCAGTTGGCGGGGAGAGCAACGACCTTGAGCTTGAACAGCGGCACCTGCTCTCGCGGGGTCAGTGGCCCCTGTGGCGTCGAAGAGTTCGCACGGGGGCTGCGTTAACGAAATACAACCTTCGAGATCTCACAGGCATCTCGATAGAAAAACTCCGGTTGATCCGTAACTACAGATAAAAAATTTTCTATTCCATTACCATTATCCGTTATGTAGTATAACTAATTTCAAGATATAATTATATGCGGTTGTTGAATCGCAGTCAAAGGTGAACGAGCTGTCTCATACTTCAGTCAATACTTTTCCCTACAAAATTTAATAAATCCATGATATAATATAAAGAAGAAACATCGTTGCAGGATTATCGCTTCAGCTATACATATTCACGAATAGTCGTTGACTAAGGATTTATATGCATTGCTGTGATTTATGCAATGCAGCTGTGGCCTGCGAACGTTCCATATAGCAAGGGATAGGACAGGGATGATCATCGCCTTTATGCACTGCGCGCGTTTATCACTGTATAGCCTGAACCAGGACCGTTTATCCGCTGTTTGTGCATTCTAACACGTTGCACATAATGACGCAAAGGCACGATGTATTATCCAGTTAAGGTTTTACTGCTGCACCGAGTCGGCCATTAGGGCTCATTCGCACCACGATCATATATCTCTACCGTGTATCTTGGCATCAACTCAATGATGTACAATGTCCACGTCATTTAATAATGTAAGAAGGCACTGCAGACGTCGCCTTGACATAATCATCAACTCTGCAGTAATACGTCACGATATAAATTCATTTCCATTCGTTTATTACATCGATTAAGATTAGCAGCAGCCTTATATACACGCCGAGAATATGTATAGCTTTTTAAATTATATTTCGATGTCTGGAGCTTTGCACGATCTGATCACGATGTCATAATTGTCTTTTTGTACTTACGTAGCAACGAAAGCATTATAAAATATATAGTAACGAAAATTTCGTCCCTTGACGGACTATAAAAGGACTACTGCCGAAACCCCGAGCTCGCATAAAATGCTGCATAATATAATATAATACTACCTACACAAAGAGAGGAAAGTGCAAATATTAAGACACAGCTCCGGCTCTGCAGGCAGCAGAATACTCCACAATTGTGTTTTTCCCGCTCTCGCAGTTCGCCAGCACCGAGCTCGTCGTTTGATCGTGCTCAGAGCGGATATTGCCTGCACGCGACTAACTCCCGACGAGATGTGTAAATAAGATTTGTAAACTTAATAAGGATTCATAGCTTCCGTTCGTTCCTGCTGCTGCTGCTGCTGCTGCTGGCCAATTCAGAGGTCAAACATTAACTTTATCAAGGGGGTGCGGCGCGTGCAGGCTAAACGTTCTTACGTGTAGCTGTACACGTAGTATAATACGTATATATCCTACGATACATATGTATAAGTGCATACATAGGCATATTTCTAGCGTGTACAAAGCGCGTCCCGCATACGTGGGTGGGCGAGCTGCTACAATATATACCCTCAACCCTATCGCAACGTAGTAGGAAGTTTTTAATATTATCAAATCCAATTTATCGAGTCGAGACTTCCGGCATATGCCGCACACCTCGGTATTTCTTTTCTGAACAATTATTTACCTGCAAAAATATAGGTATATAAGGGTAGCAGGTAGGTATATACGTATGGCATATATATGTACGGGTATATATACAGGATTTAATCCACAGCGAGGGTGTATATACGTAGGTAAACATATAGATATATGTACACCGTGTGACGGGGAGAATCGTTCGTCGAGATTACTCGGGCCTTCTAGTTTATTTGTATACGAATATCCGGTGTCTCTATTGTCGAGTATCGCGTCCATCGCCGGTATGACTCTGCACAGTTTTGGTCTTTGATACCGATGATGGATTCTCCGTCACGCACGCGGCTTCGAAACTGTACAAAATATTTCTTACAAATTGAATAAAATGAAATAAAGAAATTGAGGAGAAGAAGAAGAAGAATTATGACATTCCTATACTCCAGGTATCACGGATATATACCCTCCAACGAGTCTTCGTTCTTATATAAGAGAAAAAATCACGTCCTCGTCCTCCCTCCACGTATAAGAATTCGAGGGGACAAAAAAAGAGATCCGCACGGTACGTACTACAAGCGCGAGGAAATAAGACCGGGAATCTGATTACCACCTAGAGTGAACAAAGTTTGTGATTGAGTTATCGTGGCGTGGTTACTTCTTGGAGTTATTTTAGGGCTGTATATGAGTAAAAGTCCTTTGGACTTTTACTACTTCTTCTAAAAGCACGAAAATTTTTATCAATCAAGTATATACCACCCAATACGTATAGATACAAAATGCCACTGCGAAATTTAACCAAATCTTACCGAGGGTTAATAAATGATTAATTACCCCGAAGCTTTACATGTTAAGCATTACAAATGTATGCGCACGGGTAGACGAGAAAAGCCTGGGTATACCGCGAAGGCTGACTGCAAGTAGTCGAAGGAATCGTAGACGAAGACGTAAGAATCCTGCGCCTGTACATTACGACGTCGTTTTAATTAGAATTTTTTTTTTTTTATTTATTTATTCATTTTTCTCTTCATCTTTGTATAATTCTCGAGAGTTGTACAATATTACAGTACGCTACATACTGTACATAATTATTTCACATCCTCCGGAGTAATTATAGTCTGGAACCGCCTATATACGTTTACTCGATTGCATAAGTTTATTATTGCATTACGAGCTGTTATTGGTTTTGCAGCAGCATACTGTATACCATTAACAATAATCTTTACGTTATCGAGATGACTTATCACCTTCTGGATACTCGACTCAATTGTTAGATGACTGAGAGGTCGTATTGAGATAATTTTTGCAGATAATCATCTCAGGTATATTCATAGTCGGTATAACAATTGAGACTGTGGCATAGAATTCAGGCTCCAATATTTTATTCTCAATTTTTCTTTGACGTAAATGTTCAAAGTCCCCTATAGTGTGTTTCGAAGTGATGATTTTACTGATATATATTCAGATATTTTAACTATAAAACTTTCCCCTATATCGGATATATTTTCCATAAGATTTTACTAGGGCGGGACGAGAGGGTTGGAGGAGCGGAGACGGGCTGCGCGGGTAATTTTCGACTTTCACTTCACTTACATTACCGCGGCTACAGGCACTTTACGATCAGTCGCGCGTACAGCGCGGTACCGTATGGACGTCATCGGAGTATAGTGGGACATGTTTCTGGTCAAAACAATCCTGTGTTTTTCACGATCGTGCATATTTGAGTTAAGTTTTATTACATGAATAAAGTGTTTTCGAGTGTCACGGTATACAGTCATTACCGCGGTTGCATACGATATCATATATCCGCGAAGACGAGTGATCGCGATTTAATTTTATTACAGTTCCACGATTTTGTTCGATTTTTTGATTTTTTGATTTTTTTTTTTTTTTTTTCTTCAGGAAAGGAGAAGGAACAGAAGTAGTTGAATCTTCTCACGGATCCGTGTTATCAATCTGCTCGAAACCGGAATTGATAAATTTATAAAAAAATCGACTCAGCTATTTCTGTCTTTTACTTCCTTTCCCTATATTTGGTCTGATATCTGTTATCTATACACGAGGTCGCGAATGACAATTCTTACGTAACAGCGAATAGCTGATACAGCATATATAGCATTTGAAATTAGATAGAACTAGAAATGTTTATACTTCTGGATGGGACGAGGAAACGATAAATTGTTACCAGATAATGAGCTACCGCAGTATAATCTATGATATTAGCTCTGTAATCGTATACCCAGATATTGCAATTTGAAATTCAAAATTCATCGATATTTTTAACACCTCAAAGAAACTCGAGATCTGACGACAAGTTGTTGTTGTATTCCACCACAATCCTGCATTCGTATATATACTCGCCTTGAATAAGTTATGCGGTGATTCAATTCATCGAACTGCCTTAATTAGCAGACTGTTCCTAAATCCTGCTGAGTAACGATGAGGGATAAATTCTCATTTAACGTAAGTATACTGCAATGATATTGACACATATATAATTTTACATACCTATGTGAATCTGCGTTGATTGGAGGATCAGAATACCTGTTCAACAGGTTCAAAGTTCGAATCACAGGACTTGCTACAGATATATGAATTATGTCAGATTTAATGTAGAATTTGAACGGCAAGCACCAATTTTTTTTTTTTTTTTTTTGAAAATGACTTCCTCCTGACCTAAAATTCTATTCGGTTAACAATAAGCATGCGAAAATCGCATATCTTATAATTACTGCATAATTAATTAGATACATACTGTATACAGGTATGTGGAGATAAACTTCAAAACTGAATTGTCTGAGGCATTGGGCGTTTTTTTTTTTATTCAAATTTTTTATTTTACAACCTTCACGCAGTAGGTAAACAATTTTATTACCTTTTATACATAAACGTCTTCCAACCGGATCGTATAAATTATTTTCATTGGCTCTGTATAACCGCGATGTCTGTCTTTTGTCTATAACTATATAGCTCATCCGAAATGTAAACTATCTCAGAATCAGTGGCAACGTATAGTTAGAAAAAAAGATAAGTCCAATTTTATTTTACATTCGTTCTTCGACAATTTGATATTAAATTGCAGTCAGGAGATATGCGCGAAGTTATGCCACCAAGTATGCAACAGCATCCCGAACAGCAACAGCAAACGCAAAGCACGTTTCCGGAGGATCCGATAAAAAAGGCTCCGGAATTAACACCAGAAATTGAAAACGACGAAGACGTGGAGAATACGGAGAGACTGAAATGCGGATGGTTTTGGCTCAGGCCAAAATCCCTTCAAAAATTTCGCACTGCAAAATGGGCCTTATTTTGGCTCTGCTGGGCAGGGGCCATGCAAGGTATACTTCCGGTTTGCAAAAGATTATCTTGTTCCCTTTCAGTTTTTCTTTTTTTACATTTTTCTTTTGGCTCCGTATCTGAAATGCAGGCGTTCGCATCTTAAATCTGTTTCATCACGCGATAGGCTGTACAAAATTTCAAATCGATACCTCGGCAAGGAGTCTTGGAGTAATCGCGATTACTCGAGAATGTGTAACAAAAGCAAAAATGAAAAAAAAACTGCAGGGTCTTGAAGTTGAATATTTGTATATGATTTGAGAACGAGATTTGATCTGTACCTAAAACCGTATCCTGGCTTTGATCGGATCCATCCTGGATCAGTAGCGCACTTTATATATACCTTCGGGGTAAATTAATTACATTGTTCGTCTATATAACGATACATACCTATACTAGTCCCCTCAGGATTTAATGCCATGGCTCTAGGAGCTAGGGCTTCTGCACCGTTCCATCAAAGCCGCGTAATTAAACGTCTGCAGTCGAATAATTGCTTTCGAATTGAAACAAACGATTGACTTGGTTCAAATACTTAATTGCGCGGTACGTTACGGTATACGTACGTACATGTATATTATTTCTTATTCATTAGTTATGCAACGGGTCAACAACGCGTCTACGTAAATCTAATACACTGCAGCTACGTGGGTATATACGTATTGTGAATTTTTATACGTGTATAAAATCTGAGTCACCTCGAGTGTAACATCTCCGATGGATTTATACCTTGAACCGTGATTTAAATTCAATTTTTGAAGCTTTTAAAACGCGTGAAAACTCCTCGCAAACCACCCCCCCTTTTTTCCCCCCCAGTTTTCCGCAATTTCTCACCCCCTCGGCAGGGCGAATTACGTGGAAAACGCCAGGGGTGTGACGAGGGCGATAAGTGGAAATCAAATTTTGCGCTTGCACGGGTCATAATTGATCAAAACGATTTTGTCAGGCTCGTTAGCCGGTTGATTGGCGAATTGCGAGGGCCAAACTGCCCAAGGGCTGATCGTACGCCTTGTGGAACGGCTGAAAACTGCACATGTATACATACACGCGTGTACTACATCAAATATACGCGTAGTATACATCGTAGCTTCGGGATTCACACGGCAATAAAAAAGAAACTTTTCGTATAACCGTGGACTAACTTAATGCAATACATACATTTTATGGTCACCTACTCGTAGCCTAGGAGCTGTTGTCAATTGAAAGTAGCTGCCACAAATTGACAGACAATAGTCTCACCAGCGTGGCAGCAATAGTTCATCACGCTGCAGTCGTCGAGACCTGCAGTGCAAAGGACTGATGCAGCGCAGGGAATTAACGACACGATATTTCAGTTCAAGAAGACACGGTGGCAATTATTTCTATAGAAAAAAATCATGAGATTTTTGAAAATCTACGTGACCCGAACCCTTCTTCGAATTTTGTATTTTCACTTCGATCACGAATATTGTGATATATTGTGTTTTAGGAATGGTGGTTAACGGTTTTGTAAACGTAGTAATCACGACGATAGAGAGAAGGTTCGGACTGAGATCTTCCCAGACGGGTTTAATAGCTGGCGGATATGACATAGCCAGTTTTCTACTCCTTGTGCCCGTCAGTTACCTCGGTGGACGATCCAAAGCGTCTAAGCCAAGGTTCAAACTTCAGCTATGAAAATAAAAACCAGATATAAATTTCTGGAGGAAAATATACGCGTAAATTTGACACATTTTTTTGACAGGTACGTAGGAATCGGTGTTTTAGTTCTCGGACTAGGAAGCCTCTTGTTCGCATCACCGCATTATCTAGTCGGTAACTACAGAGCTGGTCAGCACAACGATAATCTATGCCAAAGATTAACAAACACCTCGTCGCACACGGTGAGTCTATATTCTAAAATAACCAATGAAATTGAGGAAATTGAGGTAATTAAAACTCCAATGAGGTATTCTATCCGTTTAGACGGCTTGTGACAGTTCATCGCCTCAAAGTGAATTGGAAGGATCGAGCGGTTTGTATTTGGCCATCTTCTTGCTCGCCCAGCTTTTGCACGGTGCTGGTGCGGCGCCGCTCTATACACTGGGAGTTACATACCTGGACGAGAATGTATCGAAGAAAATGTCTTCCGTTTACCTCGGTACGAGATACGATTGATTATAGAATTTAGAGTGTACGGTTACTCGGTCTAACGATTTTCGGGATTACAGCCTATCAGCTGTGTCACGTTATGCCCATCTAGCGTGTCATTGAATTTATGTGAAAGTGTAATATGTAGGTATGGAGTTGACTGTAATTATTGAACTTGTCGTTATAATTTATTCCAGGCATTTACTACACTATGGCCATACTCGGACCGGCCTTGGGCTATGTCGTAGGGGGTGAATTGCTCAAACTTTACACAGACTTTCTAGTCGTTGATCCATCCTCGTGAGTATTTAATATAATTGTTTAAAAACTAGGGTGTCTAGCGACGTCCTCGAGCCCCTGGAACTGTCCTGAACCCCATCATTCCTTGATAAAAAAAAAAAAGAAAATATCCTGTACATAGTCTTACTCGCGTATTTTCAGAAAACTGAAAACGAACTCATTTCGGATCGTAATCCTGCCCGAAATGTTCCGGATTGTTTTTTTTTCTTATGCATTTCCTCTCTACTGATATCCCGGAAAAGTTTGAACGCCTTATCGTAATGGATCTAGTTTCAGCCTGGTAAAAAAAAAAAAATCAAGCTTGCATAGGTATACCTATAGACAAACGGGTGAACATGAATGATGTATGTAATCATTCGCCCCGTCACGTCCGATCGTGGTTCAGAAAGCCATAGACTGTAGTGACGATCATGCTTGCGGTATAAAGGATAAGGGATAAGGGATAAGGGATAAGGGATGGGAACGTGGCAGAATCGACGCCACCCGTCCATCCCGTCCGCCCTTCGTAAATGAAAATTTGAACCGACAGTAAACACCTTGTATTATTCCCATTATCAAATGTGTCACCACGACGCACCGTGACGAACTGCGTATAAGGGGACCACGACTATATTATGGGAACGGTGATGAGGACTCGGATGTAAATGGAAATGGGAAACTTTCGAGTCTCTATATATCGATACATTCTTCGAAAAAGATCTGTCTCAATTTTCTGCGTTATACATATATTTTGAAAAACGTTGGGTCTTTGGAACAATTTTCAAAAAAACCAATTAAAAAAAAAAAAAAAGCAACGCGATTAATACAACCAGATAGGCACAATGAGAATCGCGATCAGGGGAGATGATATAATTTGACGTTGCATAAGGGGGTAAAATTCGTGCATTGTCATCAAACTATATCATGCCTTGAGGCCACGTCACGATCGTTGGGTGATAATTTTCCCATGGGCTTTACACTCCGTTCAGGACAATAAATTTATACCTATTATGCGGTTTGATGACGCCTCTTTCAGCTTGACGTTTTCTCTAAGGGGATTCCGAGGGCATATGTTGGACAGGGCGTATCAAGTGTGTTTACAGATAATCCAAAGGGTGCTACAGCTGTGTCTTATGAACTCAATGAATCATGCGTATCAAATATCTCGTCCTGTATCTCTTATCAAATAACCTGAGAAGATCCTGAATGCAAAAAAATTAACTAAAAAATCAGCCTTCGAGTTATCGCGATGAAAACTGAGCTATTTTCGTACATCAAATCGCACGGGACCACCCTGTATATAATAGTATGTACACATAATGTATGCGTGGTGTATAGGTCATAATAATGGATCTCAATTTTCAATAGGCAGGAGATGAAAGCACGTGGTTATAAAACTCTTGAGATTACGGTGGTGCAACGTTCGTTATAAATTACTCAGGTATTACATGTAGTCGATATCGATCAGTGTATAGTTCGAGGAACGACTACGAGGCTTTGCAATTATAATATATGTATAATGTATATGTATGTGCTCGATAAAACGCGACAGGATCACTTTGTAAAGTATAGAATGCAAAATGTTGATGGCCAAAACGTGATATAGTTTAGTTGACGATTCGAAATACCATGTATGCACGAGGAGATGTTATAATCACCATGTGGAATCGTATATAAAATTCTTTCCGATAAAATTTAAGGATTTTTAAGTCCAACTGAAATTTTGGTATCACATTATATACACAGAAACATGCATGTACAGGGAATTTGCACAGTCTGCAATAGACAGTCCATTTCATTACCAGATAAGGTTTCCACTACAGGCTCGATATGCGCATACCCTAGCCAACCGGTTGAATTTCGCTACCCTGTCTCGCGGGGTGGCGAACCGGCGGTTCGCGGTCTACTAAATTGCGGTGTAATTGTCATCCAGATAAAAGCCTGCAAGTAGGTATCGCGCACGGGCATATGGACCCGTGCAATTACGTGTATATGTATAGTATATTATAAACGTGCTTTGTAGATTCGCGAAATGCACACGTATACATAATAATCGTTGCAAAATCGCGACCGTTTTTTTAATAGATGATAAAAGTTGGAATTTCGTTTTGCCTAGAGTTCAGGTATAATCATAAAGATACTGCAGAAAATTAATTAATGCATGGATGTAGCGTCTGGAGCACGGCGTATACGTATAGGGATGTTAATAGCTAAAACGTGCAGAGACCTACTAGAACCGTACGGAATCGCGACAAACGATTAGTCAGCTGTTTTGAGCCCATCGATCAATCAGCCCCCCGCAACTATAAACGATTACACATAAATACCTACTATAGGGTTGTAGCCGGATGTATAGGGAAGTTGAAGAAAAAGGAGGAAATAAGCGAGGAAATTAATGGTCTACGATAATCCGCGGGTCTGCAGATTCTGCAAAATTTGGTAAATGATTTATACAAGTTTGTGGATAAAAACGACAGAACCGTTTCCAAGCGTATAATTAACGTAATTATTAGGATGGAACGATCGTCGATATTAATTTTTTTCTTCTCTTTTTGGAACACACATTTTTTACTCCCTTTCCCAAATCACTCGGGCGATTTTTCCCATGTTTAATAAAAATCGTTACGATTGATACGAGGCTTTAGATTCTGGCTTGATTCTTTTTGTATCTATATTTTTTTACGTATCACTCTTTTCACGGATCTTCGATTTATCAGGGTCGGTATGACGCCGGACAGCAACGTATGGGTCGGTGCATGGTGGATAGGGTTCCTAGCCGCAGCTTTAATGTGCTTTGTGGTCGCCATACCTCTGCTGGCCTTTCCGGCTGGTCTCCCAGGTAAGTAGGTACATTATATAAAATATAATCGGATTTACAGGACATCAACTACAACACTTTGATAAATAACATCCCCCATATTATTATAAATTGATAAAGAAAAAATTTCAAAATCGATGCAGGATGCAGATATTATAATAGGAGACATTCTTTCCTAGCAGCCCTTTCGCAATTAGACAATCCGATACGAATAGTTCTCTACTTTTTTTCTTCTTCTTTTGTTAGGGTCTCAAGAACTGGCGAAAGAGCGAGTTTCCGAGGCCCACGGACAACAGTCTGCGGTATCGTCATCCGGGCCGACCGGATCCGGCGAAGTTTTCACGAAAATGAGGGAACTTCCGAAGGCTTTGACCGCACTTTTAGGAAATCCGGCTTTTTTCATGCTAAATTTGGCCGGGGCAAGCGAAGGACTTCTTATCGCTGGGTTCGCGGCCTTTCTTCCAAAACTGATAGAAAATCAGTTCAGCGTCACTGCCAGTTCGGCTGCTTTACTTATGGGTGCAAATTTTTACTAATTTTATTTTTTCTTCGATAAAAAATCGTCGATGCATTGATAATATCTCTGGGTTCCTTTCTTAATTAAAATAGGGTTGGTCACTGTCCCAGCCGGAGGAGGAGGCACCTTTTTAGGTGGCTACTTAGTGAAACACTGGAACCTTCAGTGCACCGGTATTCTAAAATTTTGTCTAATCGCGACTGCAGCCTGCATCGCTTTCACTATGTGCTTTGCTCTGAGCTGTTCCAATCTCGAATTTGCTGGGCTGACGGTACCCTATCATAACGTGGCTAAGTAAGTTTGGAAACAATACCCACTATGGCAATTATAGATACCTAAATTGAACTTGTAGTAAAAAACTATAATCACCGTTCAGAGAAAAATTGTGTGCTTATTGCTATAATTTTTTTTTTTCATCCGTTTCCATTGATAAATTATTTTTGTAGATTTTTCTGAAGATTTGGTATTTTTTCAGGAGATCAAAAACTTAATTCCCATCACTGTAACGAATATTTAATCAATCCTGTGCTTTCCAGAAAGCCGTTATCTTTGGAAAGCACTTGCAACAACGGCTGTGGATGTTCGAGATCAGACTTCAACCCTCTCTGTGGTGCTGATGGGGTTACGTATTATTCGCCATGCCATGCAGGGTGCCACGAAGAGACACCCATCAACGACGTTAAGGTGAGCCTGCACTCTTTAGACTTGCATTTATAACTAAATCGATTTTCTCTTTTTGACATTTGCGTGCATGCAACTACGTCTTTAAAAAACCTTCTATACGGGTATAGACGAGCCCTTTAAGCCTACGGATGTAGCAAAACCGATGACCTTTAACTAGCTGTCTGGTTGCTCGAAACAGCCCTTTTTAAAAATAGATGTACCCGCAGTGTATGCAAAAAGTAAAAAAAAAAAAAATACGTAGGAGGCTAATTTTTTTTTCTTATTATAATATTTCACAGATTTACACAAACTGCAATTGCATCCACGCCCCTCCTGCCAATCTCTCGATCTCAGATAGCTCTGATTACGTATCTTACGAGGCGATAAACACGACCTGCCCTAGCGCTTGCGGACATCTTTGGCTCTTCGTCGGGCTCGCTTTTTGCAACATGTTCCTAACTTTTCTCTGCACAATGCCCGCTCTCTCGTCAACCCTGAGAGTAGTCCGTGACGAACAAAGATCATTCGCTCTCGGTATACAGTGGATCAAGGTTCGAATTCTTGGGACTATACCAGCGCCCATGATATTCGGTACTCTCATCGATGAGACTTGCATATTATGGCATGAGTCCTGTGAGGGTAGAGGCGCGTGTTTGGTATACGATAATCGCTACATGAGCCGGTGAGAGAAAATTTACAAATGAATTTGATGCTTTCTGTGATGAGATTCTATCTATCATTTTCTAAATATTATTTCTATCGAATTCTAAATATTATTTTCTATCGTCTTCAGGTACATGCTGGCGTTAGCTTTCATAGGGAAAGCGGCGTCTCTTCTTTTCTTCTTCCTCGCTTGGTGGTTCTACATACCACCCGCAGTGGGGAAAAGAATGAACTCCGAAAATCGTCAGCAAACAGTTTCTACTTTAGCGCTAAGTGAGCAGCCCGGAGTAATGCAAAACGGTACACCCACAGAGTCGTAATACACGTATATGTATCACATACACGTTATACCGAGACGTTACATAATATAAAAGTGAAGAGTACCACCGCGCCGTGATAATTATATGACTTTTTATAATAGAAACGAGTTGCTGTATACACACACGTATAATAATTGTTTGTACTTATATAGCTCCTCGCATGATCGTAAAGATTTGTACCAAATTTGAATATGTAAAACTCGTTAGATATATTATATAGGTATAATGTGAAATAAAAATGACCCTTCATTCCAATCGAATAATTTCATTCAACCAAAGAATATTAAAATTATGTTGATATTAATCAATTGAATATAATTAAGCTGTATCCTTATCATAGTGATCTCGAATGATTTTAAAGTTATTATTAATTTAAGAGTCACGGCAGTTTTTCCGATCGATTTTATCAAAGAAAATTATTTATCGCCGAATTTAGAAGTGAATATTATAAACCGTATGAAACGTAGTGTAGTATAATACCGTTTATTAATAATTTTGATATGTATTATTGATATAATTATTGTAATAAACTGCAACTGTTGCAAGTTCGCGATCAGTGTTGAATCTATAATGTAATTATAATACATATAATTTATATAGCATAACTATAATAATACATAATTCATCGTGTGTATAGTATGTATACATATTCGTATAATTCGGTATAAAAATATATACGTATAATACGATATCGAACATCATTCTGTAAAGTCTCTTATATTATTCATACAATATTATATTTATACAGCTGTGCCATGGAAATAAGGTACCTCACATCTATGGCTGTGGCTATACATCGACGTGTGGTATTTCCCCGATACGAATAGATATACAAACTAAAACAGATGGTCGCGAATGTAATATTATTAAAAAATTTCATGAATTCGTTTCGTTTCAGAATCAATTCTTTTCGATTCATTATCCCCAATCTAATAATAATAATAATAATAATAATGATAAAATAAATATTTATCAATTTTTAATTACCATTTGTATGGCCGATTGATCTAGGGGTAAGATTCCTGCTTTTGGTGCAGGAGAATCTCGGAGGGACCCTTTTTCGTGCAGCTGACTATATTACCGATCGAGTTTTTCGCGCGGTAATAAAAGTTTTTTTACGTACTCGCTAGATGTCGCGGCTTGTCGAAACTGAGAATAGAACGGTTCGCTGCATGAGGTATGTGCACGCAAGTATAACAATATCAATAATAATAATATCAATATGGCGTAGTTACACGGCGCGTGCGCAGTTCTAGAAAATCAGGCAAAAACACAGCTGGTCTACTGGTCTGTGGAGTTGTGATCTTCAAGACGGTGCTCACGGTCGAATGAACGGTAACCGATGTAATTTAACTTTAACCAAAGAAATTTGTACACCATATTTATCGCGGCGTTAGGTATGAGTTAAGTTTCGTAATAAATACGGCCGATCGAAGTATACGTACAGTCGTATGAATGTACTTACTTACCGTTCACGATTAGATATTTCTAAATACTTAACAGTGCCCTGAGTTTGTTAAATGTTCGTCAGTCCTGTGCTGTGTAGTTTACGCTGTCAACGCGAGGAGCTGGGAACGGGAACTGGAACTTCGTACAAAGGAATCTCAGAGGTGCTCCATACCTCGGTTTTTCTTTATATATCCGTAAGTTATAAGAAACCCTTTTGTTACACCATCTTTTTTACTACATTCAACTCCGGTCGTTTAATAACTCTTACAAAATATCTCGATTTTATTATCAATCCATAAATTTATGTACCATAACTGAAGAAATAGATACCGTTTCATCATTATACTATTATATCTTCATCACTCATCTTAGTGCGTACATGTCATTCGTTATCATCACTGTCATAACAAAAACGACGATCTTTCGTGTTATAGATTTTAGTTATTGATTTGTTGTCTTAAGCGACCTCCATTCTTTACCACATTCTTATAATCATTCAGATTCAAAAAAATATGTAGCTATCTTTGTCGAAGCAAAATTACCCTATTAGTAATTCGCCTACATCTGTCTGTATCTCAATAATAATAATAATAATAATAATAAAAGAAATACTAGGTTATCAACAAGCTTTAAGATTTCCAAAAGAATTATTCACTGTTATTATTCCTGAATTACAATCTGAGAGGAAGTCGTTAATCGATGAAAATTAGAACGCAATCATTAGCAAACAACGTAATGCCTCGTGAAAAAAAAAATTCCTAAAAAGGTTATTCAACGTCTTCTGCAGTAGCTTGTGTAAATGCATCCTTCGGACTTTGGAGTCACCTACAGGCTAATGTAAAAGACTTTTGACCTTATGGGTTTAGAACTGGGATAAGATTTTGGATACAAACAAAAAAAAAATCTATCTACATTTTTTTTTTCAATATTATACAATAACTTGTATTTCTAAGCGATTGGACGCGTATTGGTCATCAAAACGGTCTCATCGCCTAAGTATTTAAACATTTGCATATTCGGAGATGAAAAAATCCAGTTTTCAATCGAATAAACTGCCTCATACATAACACTATACAAGGTTTTTTTCTTTGGAACTCCGGATAGAAATATTTTCTCATACTTTCTCATTCATCGAAGAACAGGATTCCGGTGAAAACAAGAATATATTAGGTTGGAATTAAGCTTCTGAGATAAACGAACTATGACATTGGAGCTGCAGGTAATTGGGATCTTATGAAGCCGGTTAAATATTAAGAGACTTAACATTTACGAGAATAAAATATTCAGTGATAATTGCGGTTCTTTATTTTATTTTATTTTCACGTTTTTTGTTGACAACTATCTTTTTATCACTCATCATCTGGGATCTCTAACGTGACTCAAAAAATCTCTGATAAATATTTACCCGGTACATAAAGTAATCAGTCGAAACTAATAACGCTATTTGTTTCATTGGCTCCTTCATTTCAAGGGCATGCAATGACGCGGTACACGTTTGAACGGAATGTACATTGCCTGATAACTCCATATGTTACTGCCACATATGGTTTTCACAGATTTCAATCAATGCTAAATATCCTATTGCTAATATCCGTAGCCTTCAGATCCGGTTCTGAGTCAGTTGAACATGTATAGAGAAATATTAGCTCTGAAATCCACTCGTTGAATTATATCCGATTAATTTACGTGATTTATTTTATTTTTTTTATTCCCTTTCTTTTCTCATCGGCACGTAAGAGTATCGCTAATTTATTGGGTCAAGAACGAATGTGTTTCACTTAGTATAAATATAAATTCGATTTTTATTCCTGCCTGGTATTTCTTGGCATAGTACTGTACGTCTATAAATGAATCATCGGATGTCATTGACCTCCGAGAAAAAGAAGCTGCTGCTGCTACTGCTGCTGCAGACACTTTGGTTTACGAATAGTTAAAAGTGACTCTAAGAGTTTCAACTGAATAGAAGAGAAAGAGGAAAAATTAAATATGAATTGTACAGTTCGTTCGTTCTTTTTTGTTGTTGTTAAGGGAGCTATTTTCGCTTTTAGAATATTATCGTTACTAGATTACACATACGTATACATAGTTACGATTAGGTAACGCAACATCTTCTCCCGAGTGTTACAGCAGTAATATCGTAATATCATTTTACATGCCCTACTTAATTTTGTATAGACTGCATACATGCAGGAAATCAGTTGGAATGAATGAGAGAGAATCAAGAATACTATGTACCACAAATCATCGCGATCTATTTTTTACTTTTATTCATTTCTATTATTTTTTATCATTCGTCGTAAGTATCTAGTAAAAAGATAGAGGAAAAAATCTTTCTTCGACTTCGCACTGGATCTACCGGCAGGAAAAAGGAATCATGTATTTGCCTCGTGACCCCGCGTGTGTAGGCAGGTATAGATCAGATGTTCCGCATTGCCGTATTAACTGTTTGCTATTCCGCTCCCGAAAGTTCTGTGATGGTAGGTACGTATCCTACATAGCCCCAAGTTTCCACAGATGGAAATTCTGTCCGCGAGACGAGTATAATAAGCGAGATTACGACGTTGTCAAAGTAGCCAATAAACGATCGCTGGTATGAACTGCGTCAAGCAGTTTTACAGGTTTTTTTTTCTTCCTCAAACCGCTGTAACTTAAACCTCATTTCGTATTATTCGATATGTTATTAACGACCGCGTGTATACGCAGCTGTTAACACAAGTTCTTCTAATCTCGAAAGACGAAGTTAGACGGTGCCTCCGCAAACGCGATATATAATATAACTTATGAATTGACGAAGAGTTGCTATAGCTGTAGTAACAACAAGCAAAGACTGTTTAATTTTACCGTTTCTTCAGCTCGGTAAATTGGCCATTGTTATGAGAACGTAACCGTAGGCCGTTGCAGGATCGGGAAATAAGCGTTTGGAATTCGAACACTATATATAATATAAAAAAAAAAGAAAATTCAATTTGCTTTTAAATACGAAAGAAGAGCGGAGAAATAAGTTCGCACAATACATCCAGCTGAAAACGAAATACCGTTATATCGTCTCTATATCACGTTGATTCTTATACAGTTAAGTTAATAACGCGGTCGCTTATTAGATAAATTTATTCAAATTAATAACCGCGTCAGATATGTATATTTTTTATTTCATCGTTATACCGCTAATCAGTATTTTTTTCGTATTTTTCAATTAGACATATCTATATCAAATGGATATATACTTCGGTCGGAGTTTACCGCGATGAAATAATAAAACAATTATTTCCCCATATTACTTGTTAAAAATATTTGTAATTGTCGATGATTACGGTTTTTCCTTGTTCTTCTTTTTTAACCCATATAGTATGTTCGTATAGCTCTGGGATCTTCTTTCTTCACAATGTCTTAAGAAAAAAAACTTAATAAGGTATATAGAAACCGAAGATCACGAGGGAGGGGGCATCACGCGGTGGAACGCTCCGTATAAACCCCTCAACAATAACTTTATGCTAAGCCCGTTTCTTCGATCGAGTCTTTTACTCGGTTATAGGTGTACATAACATACATAACATACCCCGTATATATCGAACGTTTCGATCCGTTTTCGCACACACTATAAAGCAACAGTTTCGCGTGTGTGCATAAATATATATATATACGTATACCATAAGTATAGATACGAGTGTTTTAGCGTGCATGTATTTGTGTGTGGGTGGGTGGGTTTATACATCGTGTAATATACTTCGCTGCAGCCTTGCTTATCGAATGTCTTTGATATACCTGCGTATAATCGGAGGTTCGGAGCTACCAACCCCCCTAGCCTTGTTGAAATTTTAATGTATAGAAAATCAAGGGCAAACTATCGGTCGATATAATATACCCTATTGCTTATACCTCTTTCTTCGAATCTAGATTAGCTATTAGACAGATGAGAGTTATCATTATGGTCATTATTGTATACCAATTATATGCCTACTACTATATTTGTACTAAAAATTATTTATATACCCGATGATATTTTGCAATGGAATACGGGCACCCGTAACAATGAGAGCCTATTTATTTCGTTCGCGAAGCGAACTTTCTAAATTTCGGCGCTGTGGTTATGTATGGTAGGGTACTGATTTTATAGTAAACGTGTAGGCAGTTCCGAGGCCACGATGACGAACTCGAGGAGTCTATCCAGATTTTTATGACAAATCAAAGATATGTTGTTTTTATTTCTTTTTTTTTTTATAATGTACGTGGAACTTTATAGTCGTCAGAATCCAACTCGTAGTTCAAATCACTCTCGCGGATCGTAGCTGTATCACATAAGAAATTGAAAATAAAAGAAAAATTACAGCAAAGAGATGAATACGTTATATGTAGATCTTCCAAACTCACGGAGACCATTTGTCAGGAGTTGGGTAACGCTCTTGATCGGCCTTCTCTATCGCTGTTATAGTCGTCGTACACATTTATCTTATCTTTCGTTTGCAAACTAACGAAAATGAAAGAGACGCAGATAAAAATGATATGGAAATACACTTGGAGGACGAGAAATAATTATCTTAATAAGACACTGATAAATACAGTCTATATAATTATTATCAAAGAGATATCTTATAGCCTGCATAATATACAAAATTGTTTCTATCTAACATGCACCATTGTACCTACCTACTCTAAATTATATGATTAATTAAATTTAAAAATGTTGTACACTTCCTGCATTTTTTACTCTGCTCAACTTTATCCCCATTCCTATATCTAATATGATGTCATTTCTAAGCTCAAACCCCTTTCTCTACATTTCTTCCATTATGAGACTAGAGAGTGTTTCGTCATTCGCTTCTTCTTCATTCGATTAACAATCGAATGACAGAACTTAAACGTAACACACTCATTTGACACTTTCTAATTAATGCAAACCACTTAGCGCCGGATACTTTGTTCTAGTTTATTTGGTCAAAGATTAAACCACAGCGTCTATTTTTTTTTTTTGGTAGCAGGAATCGGTTCATGGTCAGTTTGATTATGCATGAGGTTTGAATGGCAATGCCCATTTTTCGTGGTGTTGAACTTATTTTTAATACTCCCGCTTATAGACTTCCTGAGACTGTAACAGGAACCAATTGAAAAAAATAAAATAAAATTTATTTCTATATGTATGAATTTTTTTTTATGTTTCAGAATATGACGATAGAGTGATGCTGCCGATCTTGCCCTAGTAAATAAAAAAAATTAACAAAATTAAAAATAGGCCCCATAAAAAGAGCCAAAAATAATATAAAATGGCATCTACTAGCGGACACAAAAGAAATGGCTCAAGCTCAAGCATGTTCGGTCACAAACGAACCGAATCCGGCGGTGGCTTTATCGGTCACAAACGATCAGAAAGTGGCCACAAAAGAAATGAATCCATATCCAGTGCCTTTGGCCATAAACGTTCCGAAAGCGGACATAAAAGGTGACTTTTCATCAAGTAATACAAATATCTAAACATTTTCAATCACAAAAAATTATTGAAAAGAAAAAGAAACTGCAAATTTTGGAAAATATCTAAAAATTCTTTTCAATATCCTAAAAATTTTTCGTTTTTTTAACAGATCTGAATCTGGAAGCAATTATCACGCTGGCCACAGGAGGAATGAAAGTATGTATGCTATGACAGGGCTTTATGCAGAAAGCACGGCGACCGGAGAAGACACAGATTTATCACAACCAAGCAGCAGCAGACTGACGCATGACACAGTAATCAGATGTCACAGTAGAAATCCAAGCTCAGGGATCGTCGATCATAGGTGATTTTTAGCAAGGATTAAGTTTGAGAGAGAGAGTTAAAAGAGTTTTGGCAATTTGATAACGTTTTCGTTTCAATTGCACTAAGCGTACATACATCTGAGTTCAAAGCTCTTACTTTTGGCTGAATACATAATATTCATAAATTAAGAATAGATAGTTACAAGTAGATCCATATTTCGAGACAAGTGAAAGGCCGAGCTGTTCACAACGCTGTTCGTGCCACTCCCATGATCATGAGCTTGCAAAATCTATTTGCTGACTTTTATTATCTCACAAGCGTGCAACTTGACCATGACATGGTTTAAAGATTGCCTTAAATTACAGAATAGATTCACAATATAATTAAGATCTCTAAATGTTGCATCGGTGACAAATGATTATGCCTTGTCATGTTTGCAACGATGTTTTACTCTATCCAGAGATTGTATTATTATAGCGAGTAATTGAAGAATGGGAAACGTTTATTGCATTCAGCACATGTGCTGTGCACGTTTGTTTTCACTTATTTTCAATTACATATTCATTTACCATCGTTGCACACTCCATTATTCACGCTTTCTTCTTTTTGTTCTGCATTTTTTCAGAGATTTTATCATCAAATGTCACAGCAGGAATCCCAGTGCTTCCATGGTGGACAGGTAAAACTTCATACCAAAATAATACTTTATATTAGAAGGTGACCCTGTCCGTGGGAACATACTATGATCATTCATTTAATACAGTTGTTAATAAAAATTTGGCCTTTTCGTAATGCCATACAAGTCAGATAACTTGGCTCTTACAATACAGATTCCTTAATCCCAAACTCAAATCTGCTTAAAGAATTTGATAGTCGATGTTTATAGAAACGTTTAAAGGCTGTTCAGGGCCCTGAGGACCTTGACCATTGGCTAATTCTTAATTTCCCTTAATCTAGAACTGAAAAAGAAAGGGCACAGACACCACCGATCAATCCAGACTCCAAGGACTGCGGCATTTTGACTTGCAGGCCCATTTTTATACAAAGATTTGCAGGAATAAAGGTAGAAATTCATTAATGTTTGTAAAATGATTGATATACAGATATAATGATATTGAATATTCATTTTTAACATTTTTTTCACACTTTTTTTTTCAGGTGTTTGTTTTCCTTTTATCATTCCTGGTCACGTTGCAGCAGGCGCTAAGCTCTGGTTATATAAATTCTGTAATAACAACGATAGAAAAAAGGTTTGAGATCCCATCAAGCCTCTCGGGTCTAATAGCCAGCTCGTACGAAATTGGCAATGTTATTACAGTTATTTTTGTCAGCTACTTAGGCAGTCGTCGACATATACCAGTGTGGATAGCAATTGGTAATTTTCGTTGTCCTCTTTCCAACTAATTTAATATCCCATCAAATTACTTTATCCCTAATGTACCATGTCATTATTTCAGGCGCAGTGATAATGGGCATTGGCTCAATGATTTTTATGGTGCCTCATTTCACCGCCGAACCCAATTTAGGAACTGCTTCCAATAACTCAAGTTCAGATAACATATGCCGCGGCGTTTCACTTCGTGAACAAGACATGGGCTTGGGTGAGTATCCTATAGTTGATATCTTTGAAGCTTTGCCAATAGAAACTCCAAAAATAAGTAAAAATTTCACTCTTTTTCTTTGCCTGATTTATTCAAACGAACTTATCTTACCTTTCAGGACGTCTATCGACTGGTTTATCATCCCCGCCATTGGCACCGCACAATAATCTTCGTGGTGACAATTGCATCCAAGGATCCCCCTCTACTGCTGGTCCAGTAATGCTTTTTGTACTCGCCCAGTTGCTGCTAGGATGTGGTGGCTCTCCTTTATTTACTCTCGGTACAACTTACATCGATGATCATGTCCGGCCCGAGAGTGCATCTCTGTATATCGGTGCGTAATTTAATTTATCTCTTTTTCATTTCTCTTCATAAATAATGTCTAAATTTGAACTGAAACCCACAATCATTTCATTTCTCACAATTACAGGCTGTATGTACAGCATGGCGGCCTTCGGACCTGTTCTCGGATTTCTTCTTGGTGCTTATCTGCTATCATTTCATATGGATTCGTTTGCCGGGACGATAATCAGCATAGGTAAACGAAAAGCGATAAAAATTGGAAGATTTTAAATGAGAAATCATTTCCGTCCATCAATCAATCAAAAGATTTTTAGTATATGTTTAATATTTTCTCTTATTTCTTAGATCCGGGAGATCATAGATGGGTAGGAATGTGGTGGGGTGGATTTCTGCTGTGTGGATTGCTGCTGGTATTGGTAGCTGTTCCATTTTTTAGCTTTCCAAAAACATTACAAAGAGAAAAAGAAAAGATTAGAATAATTGAAAAGAGCAAGCCAGTTACAACGAAGGAAAAAGACCAGAGCAAAGAGTCTAAAAAAGAACAATCTGCCGACGATACTGGCTACGGGAGAGACGTGAAAGGTAATTTAAATTCTTAGTTTTCTTTTCTTTGATGCATTATAACATTCTAATGTATTTTTTCTCATTTATACAGACATTCCACGAAGCATGTGGAGATTAGTCTGCAATCCCGTTTACGTTGTTACATGCCTTGGGGCGTGTATGGAGCTTGTAATAGTCTCTGGCTTTGTTGTATTTCTGCCAAAATATTTAGAGACTCAATTCAGTTTGGGAAAAAGCCAGGCGAGTATATTCACAGGTTCAATAGCTATCCCTGGAGCATGCATCGGAATATTCTTCGGCGGTTGTTTGTTAAAGCGTTTGGAACTTAGGCCAAAAGGTGCCGTTCAATTTGTCCTAGTCTCGAACATAATCTGCCTCACTTGTTACGGCCTATTGTTTTTCCTCGGCTGTGACAACGTCAAAATGGCTGGAACGACTATCCCCTATTTTAACAACAGTAACAAAGGCCCTGAACCATTTCAAGTCAATCTCACTGCCGCCTGCAACTTTGGATGCGAATGCAGGATGACTGACGTAGAACCTGTTTGCGGTAACAATGGATTGACCTATTTCAGCCCGTGCCATGCTGGCTGTACCGCTTTCAGTTCAAAATCAAACTTCACAAATTGTGCCTGTAAGTTTCACCATTCATTAAATTTGAATAATCAATATTGCTTCCTGCTACCCGAAGTTTTATAGTCAAATAATTAATTATATTCCGTGTTATATCTCTTAGGTATTCACGGCAACCTTAGCATGGTTCCAGCAGCTGCTACGGAGTTTGCCGAAGTTACAGTGGTTCCTGTGGCAACAGCCGGACCATGTACTTCGCCTTGCAGAACGATATTCCCATTTCTTATTCTTCTATTCTTTATGACATTCATCGTTGCAGTGACACAGATGCCTTTATTAATGATAGTGTTAAGGTGAGTGAAGATATCTATACTATTTATCTTTCTTCCATCGATGATATTCATTTAAAATTTTTTTCATTACAGATCCGTGTCTGAAGAGGAGAGGTCTTTCGCTTTAGGTATGCAGTTTGTTATCTTCAGATTATTCGGCTACATACCGGCGCCAATTCTGTTCGGGAATCTAATCGACTCAACGTGCATACTTTGGAAGAGTACGTGCGGTGAGAAAGGGGGACGATGTCTGCTGTATGACATAGAACAATTCAGATACAGGTATTTCGCTATTTTATTAACTCTAGGGTCAATTTTTTACACCAACTGGACAACTTCTAATCATCTTTTTACAGATACGTAGGACTCTGCGCTGGAATAAAAATACTTGCTTTGGCACTCTTCTTGGTCGATTGGTGGCTTGTCAGAAGACGAAGACACCTCGAAGATAATCCGCCACCACTTACAGTCAACGATCTCGTTGGCTCAATCATTAGTCTAGACAAACGTAGGTGGCGAGTGATTTGGAAAAGGATAAATTCGAGAAATGATTTTACAAAAACCGTTGAATTTTATCATTTTTCTTTTTCTAAACATTAATTTGTCCACGTTTTCAGTGTTCGAAGAAAAACCACATTTAAATTTGGCTGAAGGAGATACGACCTCACCTAGTTCCGAAGGCCCTACGCCCTCTTCTATTTCGTCTCCAACTGAGCAAACTAAATCAACGAATCTTGAGGAAACGGAATCTTCTAATCACACGCAAGAATCAACGGAGACTACCGAAAATCAGGCAAAGGATCTGTTAGACATTCCCGCAGATACGAGGCAAGCTCCCCTCGCGACTCAAGATTTAGACACAGAGATTAAGCCGTTAACTAATAACAAAACTGAAATTTGTCATCCGAGCGTATAATGACCGACACTTATTAGGTATTGAATATACAATTCTCGCGCGATTCTTTGTGACAAATTATTTCATTCATCTGTAGATTGTTTAAATTTTTGGTCAAGAGGATTTTTAATTTTCTTTTTAGATCTATTTTTGAAAGAAAGAAAAAACGAAATAATTATGCCACAGCCTTTTTTCTTTGAGCCTAACGAAAATCGATTTCTTTATTTTCGTTAATAACTCGTTCGGAGTAGATAGTTGTTGATAAAGATGAGATGTTTGGCGTTTATTGGGGGTAAAATATGTTTTTAATAATTTGTCACAAATATTGCCCTCCTAAATATATATACTATATCAATTAATAAGAAATTATATCACTAGAAATAAATTTTGAAACTGACGTAAGTAAGAACGCAAGTTTACTCGGATAAGATACAGAATTTTGATTGTTTTTTTCAAGCTTCAAAATACGGCGTCGAATGTTTTTGATTTATATTCGGGAATGTAGCTTTTCAAAGGCTGTTACCTACTCTAGTTTAAAACAATTTTTAAAATTAGAGTATTCCGCCTTTTCCACGTCGCTAAACGGAGGACAGAATACTCTGTGAGGTCCGATGCTGAATTAATTCGAAAAGTCTTGCTGTACTAGTGAAAAATGAAAAAGAAAGAAAGAAACGGAACGTAATGAAATTATATAACTGTACATATAAAAATTCCTGCCTTAAGAAATATAAGACTAGAAAAATGATTAAAATAATAATGAAAAATAAGACGTATCTAAACTATACAATATATACATATATTATATATACATAAACATAAATGAATATCATTAACTTTTAACGAACGTATGCGGTGATTTATTTTTTAACTTAGGGCTTAGATTTTATCAGATAAATCAGTCAATATAGTGTAGCAAAAAAAAAAGAAAGAAAAAATGAAAAAAAAAAAAAAAAAATGTAGTCAATCGTAGTCACCGAATATTCAAATTCTTATTTTTTTTTTTTTTTAAATTTAATCACTTATACTTAATTCTTATATCACGTCGTGTTTATTCCCTAAGATATGTTTTTTCATTGTCTAATTTCTTCTGACTACGAAATAGGAACAAAAAATCTAAATATCCTTGCAAAGAAATTAACGCATTTGAAAAAGAAAAAAAGATAAAGAAGCGCTTATTAAACGCTGAAGGTTTCAAGTACTTCTATCAAGTGTGGCGTCACTCGTACAAAACCAATGCTGTTTCATATGCTAGTGTTACTAAAATATGTGGATTTAGCACAACTAAAGAGTTGGAACAGTGTCGTATTTGTATTATTAGTTGCACCATATCTTCTAGGACCCCCTTAGATAACATTTGTTTTAAAAATCGTTGCGTGTATGTATCCTAGATGCTTCCAGTCCGAAGATGAGTTTAATTATAATTGAAATAACGTAGTAGAGATGATTGATCTATAGTTAATTGTCTAGTTCTTGATTTATTGGTTGTTCTTTTTATCTTAAATAATTGCGCAACAGTTTTCTTTTCCCACGTTGATTCTGATTTCTGATCTCCCTATTAAGCAATCTGATCAAATGAATCTCAATCACAACGCCGTTTGCTATATCCTTATTTTACTTGGTAACAACTTGACTTGTGAAATTCATTTTATATGAGTAAAAAAAGATGAAAAAGGCGAGTAATAAGAAAACAAATAAAAAGAAAAATTAAATATGTAACTGCGGTAATAAATAATAGAATCCGCGACAACTCAACGGAGTGCTCAATTGTTTAATAAGATTTCAAAGTACATACATAATACATACTATATCGCAGCTAATTTGCAACTTATATTTTTGAATCTCAATTATCTGTGGTATCAATATAATACCGCTGAGTATTTTGTCAATTTCGAAAAAAAAAGTCATGCGCTGTAATATTATCTTGTTGGTAGGAGCATTTTTTCTTACATAACATATATATTATAATTAAACTGAAAGATGCTTCAATTGAATATAATAACGTAATAAATTGTTTATAAGGTGATTATATCAAAATTTTAGGGTCTGTAAGTTGGCCTGTTCAAAATCAGTTCTAATTGAGAAATATTTACTTTAAGCATCTGAAGGTGGATAGGTAAATAAAGTGCTGTGAAAAAAATAGTAAAAAACAAAAAAAAGAAAGAAAGAAAATGAAAAGTAAAAGAAAAATATGCAATGAATCAAACTGAGTGAGACGAAATAACGGATATATTAAAGAATGAGAATAATATTAATTGTAAAAACAAAAAAAAGAAGAAAACAATTATCTTGCTGTTGAAAATTACCTATTTCAAGACATTGCATATATGTATGTATATAATATATTATATTAATTAACGAATGGAAGTTTGATTTAATGTTCATATACATATATTATACGACACATTGAATTACGATTATAGTGTCGGAGATAAATATATCAATTATGCAAATTACGATACTTAAATACTCTTGTAAGTACATAATGTATATACATATATATTTAACTTTTAAATTGAATCATGGTTTTTTTTTATTTTTTCTTTTCTTTGTCTTTCTGATTACGTAGACAAATTAAGACGATATTTTTAATCAATACTTTTCTTT